>NW_020871428.1:482918-485418 GCF_003789085.1 Penaeus vannamei | reverse complement strand
TCCACGTAGAGAGGCTGGTTCAAGCGTGTCCTGCCTTCATTAAAAACCTGGTAGCGTAAGATTTTTTTTGGAAACATTCATTCAAATGTGTGAATTTATTATTCATCTTGTTATTCCATCATTTCATTTGCGCGTAATTTTACAAATATATTTTTAATTCTAATTCCTTTTATATTGCAGGTGAAATATTGCTCTTTCGCTTATGGTATTATTGTTGCATTAAAAATTAACGGGGATATTGTTGCAAGTAAAAGTAATCATAATAACAATAATAATATATTAGTAGCATGAACGACAATCATAATGATAAAAATGAGTGTTATGGTAATCGTAAAAATGATAATGATAATAATTACAACAACATCAACCACCACCGCAAAAAATCAACAGCAAATCAGTTTCTCAGTAAATGAAAGGCTGTCACAAGGGGGGGGGGGGGCTGTGAGGGAGGGGCGTCAGCTGAAGACCAGAGTTTTTTTTCTTTTCCTTTTGAGGCAAAAACGGGTAACTGACGACTGACGCCAATCGACTTGCTCATGACTGACAACATGACGTATGTTGCACTGGCGATTCAGTTACCCAACGCACAGACACAATTACACATACCCGCACACACACACACACACACACACACACACACACACACACACACACACACACACACACACACACATATATATATATATATATATATATATATATATAACTCAAAGCACACACATATATTACGAGACCCATTCATAATGTACACCTTTTACACTTTTGATAAAGGGAATGCGTTAGTTTTTTAAGGCTATCACCTTATTACCATTACTAAGATATTGAAATACGTAAAAAATTCTTTCTTTTAGTTGTTAAGGCCTTCAAAAAGAAAGCGAAAGGAAAATCATATGTATAACGAAGTCAATAACGCCTTTCTCATCTTTCTTATCTTAGGTTTAGTCTCTTCTTACTTCCTTGCTGTATCTTCAGAGTGCAAAAATATTCTCTTTATCCCAGTTTCTTTCCTCTACCTCCATTCCTCGCTTTCCCCCCCACTCCATCTCTCTCTTTTCTTCCTCCATTTCTCCCATTTACTGTCACGACTCTCCTTTGTCATTTCCGGTCCATTTTGTCGCTTAATGAGATAGAGAGACATAAAGAATCATGGATGAATACAGATGCTGACAAGGATGAAGAATGAAAGAGATCAGAGTGCTCATCCATCAATCTACTAACATAGTGCTTCCTGTTTTTCTTGATGCTTCTGTTATTTTATATATTTCCATTATCAGTATCACTGACTTTATCATTTCCAAAGCCAATATATATGATTATGAACCGTATTCATGTTGACAAATCTGGAAAGGTATGAACGAGAACGAATATCTTCACAATACAAGAGATGTATTCAACCGGTTTCGATTATATCTTCGTCAGAAATACATGTATTTCTGACGAAGATATAATCAAAACCGATTAAATACATCTCTTGTATTGTGAAAATATTCGTTCTCATTCATACCTTTCTATATATGATTATATCAGTATCGCTATTGTTACCGTATACCATCGTATCATAATCGTTATCAGTGTCATTATCTTTTCATTTCATATTTTCAGACTAAAAATGCAATTATACATAATACAGCTCTGTACCATTGCCTGAAATAAAATTTTGAAGAAACATCACCTAAAGCACGCATTAACATAGAGCAAGAAATCCAACAGGTATCCCTTGCAGCTAAAATATTATTTCCTAACTCTGATCCAGCAACATAGAACAAATATCATCTCCCTTCTTATGTCGGCAAAATTACATAATAACATAACGCATATTAAAAAAAAAACTTTGTCTATTCCTTCCTTTCTTTTTTACGTGATCCATTTATTTTTACGAGGACATCAACATTCCATTTACCTTTTACTGCTTCGTGATTGTGGGAAAGCACCAACAGGATGGAATGGTGCCTGAGGGGGGAGGGGGCAGAGGGGAGGGCGGGTGAGGCGGGGGTTGAAGGTCATGGCCAAAGGCAATATTTCTCAAGATAACAATCTGTCCTCAAAGGCTGATTAAGACGGTGGTGGAATGTCAACAACCTCTCATCAGCTCTCATTAATATTCCGTCTTTTTGGGGGAAAAGACATTATCTTTTTTAAAATTCACATGAATCGAAGATATTTGCATATAGATTTCTCTCTCTTTTTTTTTTTTTTTTTTTTGAAATGTAATAAGACATTCTACATGTTCTGTTATATATATATGATCTCTATCTTGTATGACTTACAAAAATGTCAAGATCCTTATCATGCACATCACTATCATAGTAGTAGATGAAATAATAATACTGATGACTCTTGACAACTTATGAATGAAAAAGAAAAAGTATAAATTCGAGAATTTATTTCACAATACTACATAAAAGAATCGTCTGATATACAAAAATATAAATAAATAATAAGCCGATTTTGTTGCAAATTGAATTGAAAACGTTAAGTATTATGATTATACACATATCAA
>NW_020871428.1:475418-477918 GCF_003789085.1 Penaeus vannamei | reverse complement strand
ATTAACAATAATATCAACGTCATATCAGCTTACATTCCAAAAGGAAAATGGGTATTAAGACCAGCCAGACACGCAGCTTTAAGGGGAGAGAGCAAGATGAAAAAGGAGAAAAAAGTAGCACGAAACCGAGAGAGACAATGAGCGTTTCCTTCGTCACAATATCCAAAGCAGTAACCGCCTTTCCCAGCCTCGGTGCAACGCCGCTATAAACCTGCACCTCGGCTGCACCAGGATACGATGCAACGACCTTCCTCTCTTTCCCTGCAAAGCCCCTGCAGGAGCGTCAGGGGAGAAGGCATCCCCATAACACGCATGGAACTTTGCAACCCTGCAGTGATGCAACTGTAGCAATCCTGCAACGTCTGAGTAACATCAGGTCTTCTCTCTTCTGCCCTTCGCTTGGGCAAGGGACACAGCTGCTACATGGGGGAATGGAGACAGGTAATCGAGAAGAGAAAGAGGATGAACGGCGAATGAGAGAGATGGATGCATATATATATATATATATATATATATATATATATATATATATATATATATAATATATATATATATATATATATGTGTATATATGTGTGTGTGTGTGTGTGTGTGTGTGTGTGTGTGTGTGTGTGTGTGTGTGCTGCTGGTGTGTGTGTGTGTGTGTGTGTGTGTGTGTGTGTGTGTGTGTGTGTGTGTGTACGACCATACACACACACGCATATATATATAGACACATTTAAATGAATGTCTAGAGATAGGCGTATTCCTATTTCCTAGCCATGCATCAACCGCCCACGCACGAAGTTTCCCTCTTCATATTCTTCTCCAACTTCAAACCCCGTCAGGTGGTGAAGACAGCCGTTTCCTCCGCATCTCCTTTGTCTTACTTCTGCTCGGTTAACCTTTTCTTGCAAGATATCTAAAACTCGCGCGCATCTATTGGCCTGTCTTCCTCAGCCGCCTAAGGGCTCATGAAAGTTCAAAAATTCGAAAAGAAAAGGAATATATTATGGAAAAGTATGGGCATTTAAGTTTTCTCATTAAATGTGATGTTTTAATGTGTGTTTGTGTGTGCACGTGCGCTCGCAAGCATATAAAATGTCGACATATAATCTATAAACCACAAACATTAAATGAATCACAGTTTATCGACTTCCTGTTAAGCTTCCAATTAAGAGTGAGTTAGACTGCCAATACGTCAATACAAAACTGTTCTCTTTACACAAGAAACTTAGTATTTGCAAACCTTGCTAAAATAGCACAACCATCGTGTGCGTGTCTATAGACAGGAGGCTAAGCATACATACATATTTGTCTATATATATGTACTCACACGCACTTTATATAAAAGTGGCATCAATAAACATGTTCATTGGCACTTATATGCGTATGTTGCATGAATTTTTTTTTTTTTTTTTGTGTGACAATATCCCAAAGAAAATTTTAAAATTAAATATAAATGAAATGTGCCTAAATTTGATGCATTATTAACTCTATTCACCGTATCAGCGATCAATAGCGATTAAAACCGGTTTATAATTGCACGTAACACAATCCTCATTTAAATACTCCCCGTCGATACTTGAGAAGGAAACAATCAGCGGCGAGAGAAGATCGTCCAGAAGATCCCCGATTAACACATGACTCACACGAGATGAAATCGACTTGAGCGCCAAAGGTTCTCTCACCTCCCTCTTCGTCCTGTTTCTGTCGCGTCTGCCCTTATTTGTTTATCTCTGAGTTTCCTTTCTTTCTTTTTCTCCCCCATTACCACCCTCTATCTCTCTCACGCACACGCACACAACACAAACACACGGCCTCAAAATGGCCCAGGTGTAAATATTTGGTCCTCTTGTCAGCAGTCTGGCCACAGTTTACAAGGTGCGAATCTTACCAAACTTCCCGAAGGTGATAACAGGCCACCAACGTCGGGACGCGGAAGGTCAAACTTACATCATGTCATATCATGGATTCCCCTCCTTGTTGCACTTGGCTCTCTGCCCTTAGCGGCCTTCTAAATGGGCGGAAGATGGTTGCTAGGGAGGGGAGACGTGGAGTAGGGGAGAAGGAGAGGAGAGCGACAGGCATAAAAGAAAAAGTGCCATAACATGCTGACATGTTCGACCTGATGGCAGAGTGCTATGACGTGAAGGGGCGGAGTTAGGGTGGTCTAAGGGGCAGCGAAAAGGGGAAACGAAAGGGGAAGAAGAAAGCCGACGACTAAAGAAGGAAGAGTAAGAGGGAGAAAATGCCATAAGCAAAAACGTTCGAAATTAGACATGAAACAGATCTACGACGGAGGGAACATACAAATATAACAGACAAGGCCAGAGATGTCATCACAGTCCGATATAGATAATAGCCACAAGACCGAAGCTGAGCTCATCACTAAGTAGTCGAAACCATCATAAATAGTCTGCCTCAGATCTACGTTAGCAATGCACCGGCCAAAGAAGGACAAAACAAAGGACAGAATTCAGCTAGACTTCCTAATGTCAACGGCGCCTGTAGTGTAGGA
>NW_020871428.1:467918-470418 GCF_003789085.1 Penaeus vannamei | reverse complement strand
TCTATACATATGCACACATTTATGATCTTAGCAATTCATACTGAGTTGAACTGAATCTACCACATACAAGATTTAGTTGTAACACAACCATTTTCAGTAGATTTCTTGTAACTGATGTTATGTTCTTGAAGCAGCTCTCGGCTATGTATATTTTTGTTTATTACCGTTTAGTACCATTACTACTTATGTAATATTCCCATTTCAAAGACACTCGTCTTCTATCTCTATTGTATTTTCGTTTTACTGTCAGGTTTCTATCACCACCTGTATTTTCCATTCACCTTTCTCTTGTGTATATATGCACATCACAGGTATCTTTCCTTTATTTTACCTTCATCATTAATCATATTATCATTGTCATTGCAAGCGTCATTGCTGTTATCATTATCATTACTGTTATCATTGTTACTGCCATTTTTACAACATTAATGTGGATTAGTATTATCCTCATTCTTGCAATAGCTTGTGACATTATTATATTATCATTATCGTATTTGCTCATGTTCCCATTCTTGTCATTATTTTATTTCTCCCATAACCCAGAATAAGTTCGCTCTTATCCTCCACCCCACCACCACCCCAACTTTTACCATGTATTTTTCTTCTCGATCTATGCGTATGCACACGGTTATTTTGCTTATCAGTCTTTCAATAATGCTGTCTCATATACCATTGACGGCAGATTTTTTTTCGCTGATTTTACATGTCATGTTGTTGCTGCACCTATCGAGTGCATATTTTTTGTTTATCATGTTCACTTGCTATCATTACAGTGATTACTAGGAACAATTTAGGCAGACCTTTTTCTACTTACACCAACTGACGGCCTATCCGGTACAATTATTATAAACTGTACTATAATTTTCATTCTTACGATCACCATTATTGTTAACGCTAATGTATTAAGATTACTGTTATTACTATTGTTAGTAGTATTATGATGTTTTAGCAGTAGCAAGTGCTGTTATTCTCAGTGTAACTATCCATACCTGCTCCATATTTTACATATACAATGTAAATGATTTGCAATAATACAAACCTGCAGTTCACGCTTGACCTCAATTCAGTGATATATCCAAAAAGATCAGAAAACAATCTCTGTAATGGAACGCGTCATGATATCTCTGCTGAATCAACGCTGCAGAAGTTGCAAAAGTTTTTATTTTCCTTCGTTTTTTTTTTTTTTTTTTTTTTTTTTTTTTTTGATAGGGGTGAGGGAGGCGGGGAGGTGCAGAAGGGAGGTCGGTGGAGGATAGCACGTCAAGCACGAAAACATCTCGGCATTTCAAAAAGTTTTCAGTCAGGTTGGAGCCCCAGAGAGACAGACCTCGATGCAAGAACGCCGCCAGAGACTTTTGAATCAAGTCCAAAGCAAAGTTGTACAGTTTTTTTTTCTTTATCCTTAACGTCAATTCCGTAAAACCTAGAACGTCTTTGGTCGCTTGTGACAAGTCTTTACCAAGGAAACTGATAAGATTGCACTTAAAGCTTATGAAATCTATAAATACATTCCTGAAGGAGTGTGTTAAAGCGAATAACATATAGCTAGAACGTGTCGGCAAAAAGGCAGGTAGCTAGTTTAACAGTTTCCCCTCCTATAAGTGCTCCGTTTTATTTATCAATTCATTCTGTATATCAGTATACATGATACTCAATTATACACAGCAATTAATTTCTTTTACATCATTCTCCTTAAGAAAAAGTGTCCATCTTATTGATCTCCCCTCTTTTTCTGCAACCGCCTGAGCAACACCAAAAGCTTAGCTGAGCTTACGGCCGACGAGCCATTCAGTCAACAAGACTAGGTTCTGAGTGAACTCCAAGTTACCCCTTGACCTAATTTCGTTTTTTTTTTTTTTTTTTTTTTTTTTTTTTTTTTTTTTGTGTGTGTGTGTGTGTGTGTGTGTGTGTGTGTGTGTGTGTGTGTGTGTGTGTGTGTGTGTGTGTGTGTGTGTGTGTGTGTGTGTGTGTGTGCGTGCATGCGTGCGTCTTGGGTCAAGTACCAATCACTGAAGAAATTAATAGATGGCGGCGCGCTCTAATGAGATGGCTTACCGAGATCGAAATAAAAAAGGCTGTAAATGCTATGTCCTTGGTATTCGTAATCTTTGAGGCCGCTACTCGTGAATATATCCATCTGTTTTTAAAATAGGTTATCTGATTTCGTTTATTGACATTATTATTAATACTAATCGCTTGTATTGTTCTCGTCATTATCATTATTATTCTTATTATCAGCAATATGATTATCATTTTGACACTATCATTATGAGTAATTATTATTATTACTACTATACCATGCATTATTACTATATGATTATCATTTTAAGTATTATGATCATTATTATGATTATCATTTCTACTATTATGATCAGATTATCAGTTAGTTATCATTACTATTATTCTTTTATTTAGTATTATTCTACTTGTTTATAATCAACTTTATTTCTATTTTATGTATTTTGTATGTGTGACTTTTTTTTTAGAATACAATGACTCT
>NW_020871428.1:457918-460418 GCF_003789085.1 Penaeus vannamei | reverse complement strand
CCTTTTTTTCTAATCTTCTTCTGTTGTTGAAGGTAATCAGATAGACTTGATTTTTATCTTATGAAACATTCTTTTCTTTCTACTCTCTGTTCCTGTAGGATTGTAACCCTCTCTCAAATCTTATGTTTTTTTGTGTGATTTTCTGGCTCTTGCACACGAGATATTCATATTCTGTTTTATGTAGTGTTTATTTATAAATACATTTGGCTAAATAAAGTGTTAAGTCGAAATCCGAAAATAAAAGCATTAATAAACATTATATGATCATCTGTTTTTAATCTAACACTTAAAATTACAGGTGAAAGCATATTTTTAAAAATAATTTCCTTTGTGCTTTTTTTGCAAGATCTTATCTTTAAATTCTATTTTCCCTTTTATATTTACTTAACTTTCTCTTCCATCCACCTCAGTACTTATCCATCGATCACTTTCTTTCCTTATCTCTCTTCGTGACGTGGTTTCCCTCCTTTTATCTATCTCCTCCTCCCTTTCGCATCTCCTCATTTCTCTCGTGTTCCTTTTCTCCACATATTTCTTCAATTATCTGGGCGTTAATACTTCCGCTAACAGTGCTTTCTAAACGCACAGGCACGGTGCCATCCCTCTCTCCTCAAACTGGCACCATCGCTAATTCCGGTTTATTTGGTTTATCTTCTATCTACCTTATCTATCCACTTTTCATTCTACCTCCCTTAGTTATCCACTTGTCATTCTACCTCCACTTTCTCTTTCTTTTGTTTTTTTTTACAATACCCTCCATATTTTCTTACCGAGTGGAGTATTTTCCTTACTTATTTCATTCCCCTTGTTCAATTTTCTTCTATTTTCTATCACGTCTTCTACCAATTTTATATGCTGTTGCTCCTTAAACTGGCATCCTTCTCTCATCGCTCTAAACCCGTTACTCTCGCGTTGGCACCCTTCACCCTTCACTCTGGCACCCTTCACCCTTCACTCTGGCACCCTTCACCCTTCACTCTGGCACCCTTCCCCTGTCGCCATGGTACCCCCTTCCCCTCCCCTTCTCCCTCATCTCCCTCCCTCGTCCCTGGCACATCCTGGCACTGGCACCCGTGCTTCCTTATCCTTAGTGCCAGGGACCTTCACTCTAGCATTCCTTAACGGCGACTCTACCTCCTCGCGCCCTTCCTTATCGTTGAATCCCCATCTCCCTCTACCCATTTCCTATCCTCCACTCCCTTTTCTTCATATCCGCCACCTTGTCCCACTCTCATGCAATCTCCCCTCTCCCATGCGCATTGCTGTCTCCCAGTCTCCCCTAAGACCCTGCCCTCTCTTCCCCTCCTTCCCCATTCCCTCCCTCCTCCTCCCCAACCCTTCACACTCTCCTCTCTCTCATGCAACCCTCACTCGGCGTCCTCCATTCTAAAACGCTTTTAGCAGCTACGGTAGAGCATAATTTCTCTCCTCCTGGTCCTTCTAACCATGAGATGGCATCTACTTTTACCAGCATCCCTAATTTATCCCCTGAATCCGACTGACACCAGCGTTTTCGTGTGTTTTTTATGTCGGCAAAGATTAATATACGCTACAATCATAGTTTTTTTTTTTTTTTTTTTTTTTTACAATGGTTTCTGGTGAACTCGATAGTTATCTATAGATTTAACGGTCTTTTATTAATTCAACAATTTACTATGATTTATACGGTTCACCGGAGTTCAAAGGCTCCTCGGAGGTGTTTCTTTGGGTACAGGAATACAAACACCGAGATATAAAAAACATTCATTTCTTATTTTTTCTTTATGGAGGTCATGAGGATTTGTTAGACACGCGTTCCATCTCACTGCAATTCCCTTTCTCCTTTTCAGGCTTGGTGTTCTTTCAGTAACAAGAACCTGACGCCATAAACATATCGCATGCACAAGGAAACTCACCACTAGGTATCTGGTTCTCTGTCTTTATCTCTCCTCTACTCTCCTCTCCTCTCCTCTCTCTCTCTCTCTCTCTCTCTCTCTCTCTCTCTCTCTCTCTCTCTCTCTCTCTCTCTCCTCTCTCCTCTCTCCTCTCTCTCTCTCTCTCTCTCTCTCTTGCCTCTGCTTCACCCTTTTGGTTCTGAACCTTTATTCCTCACCGTAAATCTTTTATCCTTTCCTCCCCTCCTGTGAGCCTTGCAACATTTCCCTTCTAATGGCATTCCTTCTCGCCGTTGCAATCACGATAATCGGAATCAAATAAGAGAATTGGTTCTTTGTCAATCCGGGTTGATACCCAAGAACACTAAAAGCGATAGGATATTCTAGAAAGCCCCCCACCCCCCCTCCCTTTCTCTCCTCTCTCCCTCTCCCTCTCCCTCTCTCTCTCCCTCTCCCTCTCCCTCTCCCTCTCCCTCTCCCTCTCCTCTCCTCTCCCTCTCTCTCTCCTCTCCTCTCTCTCTCTCTCTCTCTCTCTCTTCTCTCTCTCCTCTCTCTCTCTCTCTCTCTCTCTCTCTCATCTCTCTCTCTCCCTCCTCCCTCTCTCTCTCACTCTCTCTCAAACCCCC
>NW_020871428.1:450418-452918 GCF_003789085.1 Penaeus vannamei | reverse complement strand
TAGTTACTTAAATCGTAAATTCTACGTTCCCTCCGACAAGCTCTCCTTGAAGTAAGCATAAAACACAAAAACTCGTCTCCAGTGGACGCTGGCAGAAGTTCTCTCTCTCTCTCTCTCTCTCTCTCAGTAGTTGCTGAGCTGGTACATCCCACCTCTTCCTCCCTCTCTTTCCCTCATTGTTTTTCAATTTCTTCTATCTCTCTATTTATCTATCTATCCATCTCCACGTCTACCTATCCGTCTATCTTTCCCCCTACATATACCCCTCGTCTTCTCGCGCTATATCTCTTTCATTCACTACCTCCTTCCATCCCACCCATTCTAGCTACCCCTTCCTCTCCCCTCCTCTCCCTCTCACCTCCCCCCCTCCCCACCTACTCCCGCAAACGTCAGAAGCAAATCGTAACTCATGCCAGGTGCATACCATCCCCCTCGAAGGCAAAATATAAAATTGCTATTCCTTCGCAGCGTCTAGTCAGACATTGACTTCGAGGGTGAGAGAGAGAGAGAGAGAGAGAGAGAGAGAGAGAGAGAGAGAGAGAGAGAGAGAGAGAGAGAGAGAGAGCGTTGCGAAAGCACACTGACGGAAATGGAGGTGTTTGGGTAGCACCTCTTTTGTCTGTTTTACTTTTTTTTCCCTGCTTAATGTATATATACTTCCTTCTCTTTCTATATCATGACTTTCTCTCTCCTCCCCTCCTCTCTCTCCTCTCTCTCTCTCTCTCTCTCTCTCTCTCTCTCTCTCTCTCTCTCTCTCTTCTCTCTCTCTCTCTCTCTCTCTCTCTCGAAAAATGATGTTGATAAAAATAAAACTACCAAATTTTATCATTGCTAGTCATCATATCAATCACCAGCCCCAAGGAAACGCTACTCGTCTCACCCCCACCCTCCCCCACCCCGCCCCCCGCAAGATCCACCCCCAAAATCTACATCGAGAGCCCGGTCACCAACGCCCCGCTGAGCAACGAATCCAAGCCAGAGTGCAAAACATGGAGCGACGTTAGGGCGGGGGGGGGGGGGTAGAGAGGCTGGGGTTGCGATTTAGGTGGAAGGGGCAGGGGTCGAGGGGATGGGGTGGGTGCGGTAGGGGTTGGGGGTTGGGACTGGGGTGGAAGGGGCAGGGGTATGTGTTGGGGTGGAAGGAGCAGGGGTTGGGGTGGAGGAGGCTGGGATAGGGGAGGGAAGAGAGAAGAAGGGAGGGAGGAATCGGGTACAGGTAGAGGGAGAGAAGGAAGAAGACAGTAGAGATGAATGAGAGGATGAGGGCAAACGAGAGTGGATAGAAAAAAGAGAAGGTGAGAAGGGCAGCTGGGGGTAGGCTGGAACTGGAATACGAAGACGGGAGAAGAAAGAGAGGAAGAGGAGGAGGAAGGACGTGGTTGTAGGGGGTAGGGAAGGCGGGGGGAGGATTGGGGAGGTACGGTGTACTTTCACTGTGATGAGTCACACTTTTATTCACAGGTGAGTGGCCTGCTGGGGCGGGTGAGTCATACACTGTGGGAGAGTGACCTCTTGATGCCCGAGGGTGAGGGTGACGCGACTGGGGGCGGGGAGGCGTCGCAGGAATGGGAAAGAGGGGGAGGGGAGGGGAGAGGGAGAAGTTGAGAGAAGGGGAAGGGAGTGCAGCGGACAAAGGGGGAGGGAGAAAAAAGGGAAGGAGGGGAAAAGTGGGATAAGAAGAGAAAGAGGAGACGGGAAGGAAAGTAGAAAGGGGGAAGTAGAGATGGATGAGCGGTGGTAGGAAAAGGGAGGAAAGTAAAAGGGCAGAAGGGAAGAGAGAGAGAGAGAGAGAGAGAGAGATAGCAAGGGGGGAGCGAAGGAATTCCTAGGGTGAAGTGGGGTGATGAAAGATGATAATAGATATGCAGGGGGTATTTGGTGTGAGGGACGGCTTGAAAATAGTGACGACGGGAGACAGAAGGAGAGAGAGAGAGAGAGAAAGAGAGAGAGAGAAAGAGAGAGAGAGGGAGAGAGAGAGAGAGAGAGAGAGAGAGAGAGAGAGAGAGAGAGAGAGAGAGAGAGAGAGAGAGAGAGAGAGAGAGAGAAAGTGAAAAAGGCCGAGGCGAATCGAAACCGATTATTAAAAGAAAAAGAGGTCTGGTGCACAAGTAATTCCACTTTCTAAAATAATCCAGATCTCTACCTTCCCGGGAAAAAAACAACATAAAAAACACATGCCCACATAAACGCAAAACGAAAACAAACACACACCTCCATGACCTTTCACGATGACATAACGCTCTGCATCAACCATGTGTGCTAATACAAACATCCGCTTTCATTAGCAGCGATCATCAACAGGTAAATAGATGGTATTACTCGCTCGCAGTTGTGTACAAAGCTCTCAACACCCAGGCGCTGTTCACTGCAATAACATGCCTGTACCAAGACAGATAAAGTGATGGAAGTGAGCTGAGTGAGTGATGTGGTGGGTGTGGGCTGGGTGGAGTGGTGAGTGAGTGAGTGAGTGAGTGAGTGAGTGAGTGAGTGAGTGTGTAAG
>NW_020871428.1:427918-442918 GCF_003789085.1 Penaeus vannamei | reverse complement strand
TTGCATGAATAAACACGTAAGATTCCTGTAGTACCCCCAGTTTTTACGACCTTTTTTCTTACTTTCCTTTCCGACGTGTCTTACCCAGCAAGCGAGAGACAAACAGACACACACACAATCAAAGAAAAGAAAGAAGAAAACCAAGCAAATAAAGCAGGAACAAAAAACAAGAGACGAGAATAAACAACACGAAGCAAGGACGAGGATCTGAGGCGAGGAGCCGAGGAGGCGAGGCAAGGGACCCCGTGGCCGGCACCCGCGCTAGGCTATATCAAGCAGGGTCGCCTCACCTGGCCCGCCCTTGCCGATGTCCGCCCAAGACGAGCGTCCGCGGGCGTCCAGATGGCTTGGCCCGCCCGCGCCCGTGCCAACACCGTCTCGGCACACGTAAGGGAGAGGGAGGAAGGGAGTGATAATGTAAGAAAAAGGGAAGGGGAAGAAAAGAAAGGAAAGAAAAGGTCAAGGGAAATTAGAAAACGTATAAGGGATGGAGGGATATAAGACAGCGATAAAAAAAATAATAGTATCAATTACAACAAATATCAATAACAATAATAACAAAAAAGTAGAGAGAAAATGGAAGAGAGGAATACAAACGAACATAAAAGAGAGAGAAAGCAAGAGAGAAGAAAGTTTACGCCAGAGAAAGCGAGAAAAAACTACTAAATATGAATAAAAAACAAGTGTTGTTAAAAAAAAAAAACCGTTTACGCTCGCTCGTAGTACAGAGTTTCATATTCCTTTAATGTTTATGTTCCTCTTCCAAATTGTTTACATGGTTTTCCTGAACATAAATTCGTCACGGAATTTGGGTTGCCTAGACTTCTCATTTCAACAGAGTGAGAGGAACGCAAAAGTATGTCTATGGAAGATACAAAGAGAGAGAGAGAGAGAGAGAGAGAGAGAGAGAGAGAGAGAGAGAGAGAGAGAAGAGAGAGAGAGAGAGAGAGAGAGAGAGAAGGAGGGGAGGGGGGAAGACAGCAAAACAGACTGACATACAAGCACGTAGATGGACAGACAGAAACAGGACACCGAGAGACATACATATAATATGCAGGTGGATAGACAAACGAAGGAAAGTGAGAGAGAAATATCAATTTATACATTTTTAAAACTAAAATCTGTGCTCAACTAAAGCAAAATAATAAAGGGAAAAGGCAGGACCAAGTTTTTGTAGTACAAGGAACAGGTATCTCGGAAATGCCTGCTGCCCACTCCTCTCCCCTCCCTACTCCTCCCCTGCCCCTACTCCTCCCGCATTGCTTGCAAAACGCAACTCCTCCTCCTCCTCCTTCTCATTCCCATCCGTGTTTTCTTTTCTCTGTTGAGTTTGTTTGCGCTTTTTACTCCGGTTTATCTTCCTCTGTTTTGACTTTTTTTCAGTTTCTCTTTTTGTTTTCCTCTGCTGTTCTTTCTACCCTTCTTCTTCTTCTTCTTCTTCTTCTTCTTCTTCTTCTTCTTCTTCTTCTTCTTCTTCTTCTTCTTCTTCTTCTTCTTCTTCTTCTTCCTCCTCCTCCTCCTATACTTACAACTATATCATTTATTTATTTATTTATTATTATTATTTTTTTTTTACTTCTACTTTTTCACTTCTTCCCTGTCATCGTTGTCTTCCTGTCTCCCCTCTTCACTTTATCTTCACTTACCACTGTTCTATATTCCTCCCTATAAAAAGAGGGAGAAGGGGAAAGAGGAAGAAACAGAAGAAATAAATGAACAAAGGAAAACATGAAAAAAACGGCAGAAGCAAAACACAGAAGAATGGATAGAAGAATTAAGAAAAAAGGACGGAAGAAAAGTTATAAGTTAGATACATAAATTCAAATAAATGAATAAACAACACAGAAACGAAATATCATCCTAAATTAACAAAACAAACAAAAGAAAGGGATAAATAAACAAGCTTAATAGAGGAATAAGACTAGACAGACCAAAAACATCAAGTGAAGATGACAGAGACAGATAGACACTGAAAAAAATGGGGTGAGAAAAAGGAGAGGAAGAGAGAAGAATTCTGAAAATGCACATAATAAACAGGACAAAAAACGATGATGACCCAGTAACCCAACTCTCGGTATCGCGTCATCACCCCGAGAGAAGAAAGAGAAACACGAGTAAGAGAAAGGATGAGAGGGAGAGAGAGAGAGAGGGAAGGAGGGGGAGAGAGGCAGAGGGAGAGGAAGAGAGAGAGAGAGAGAGAGAGAAAGGAGGGAGAGGAAGAGGGAGGGAGAGAGGGAGAAAGAAATAGACAGACAGACAGAGACAAACAAACCCTCATAAAAATACACAAACAAATGAAAGACCGACAGTCACGCGTACAATCCGAAAGCGAGACAAAGCGAAGCGGAGAATAAAAGAGAGGAACAAGCACGAAGCAACAAGGAAACTTAACGACGAAGAAGGTCAACGAGCAATCAGATAAGTCTTTGGGCGAGATAGTAAATGCGACCGAGCGGACGGGGGTCCTGATCGAGGGAGAAGTAAAGAAGCAAAGGAATGGGTATCAAATTCAATGGCGAAATAAAAGTGGGGACGTAAAACAACACACACACACACAACCACACCACACACACACACACACGCTCACAGACTCACAGATACACACACACACACACACACATACATCATCTCTCTCTCTCTATCTCTCTCTTCTCTCTCTCTCTCTCTCTCTCTCTCTCTCTCACTCACACACACACACACACACACACACACACACGTATACACAACATAAAAAAACACCCTAAGAAAGACACACACACACAAACAGACACGAAACCCATAAAAAACACACACACACACAACATACACCCCATCTAAGCGTAACACGGGGTCATTTGCGAGAGGGAACAGCTAGTGACGTGTCTTCACTAGCATTGGTAACATTCCCACGAAGATGGTATCAGCCAGGCGACTATACCCTGGACACGTGTTCCTGTATCCCACATATTGCGCTTCAGGCCGGCGATACAACATACGGGCGCCGTTCAGCCAGTCGAAATCGTTCTCAAGTGTCATTTACCCTGTAGCCTTTGGATCTTTCGTTCGCTATGTATTTTTTATTTTTTTAATCCGTTATATGGTGTATTTCTAATTGCCGTTTTTTTTACTCGTACTGATTTTTATTTCTATTTTTTTTTTTTTTTTTTGTTCTGCCATTATTATCGTTATCTTACTATAATTACTATTACTATAATTATCTTTATCTCGAGTCATCTTATCAAAATAGCCTTTCTTCACCGGATTTCAACTGTTACTACGACTACCACAACCACCCATTCACATTCGAACAAAGTCCCTCGTCAAAGTCGCAAGTATTTCTCTCCCACGCACTTCGAGCGAGCGACTGCGCACACTAGACTTGTGTTTTAGTAGCATCATTCAGTCGCAAAGAGAATCAAACAGCTGCAAGAGGCACGCTGCCCTTGCCAACCACTGGCCACTTCCTCACACTGTAACAGATTGCATTATGTTGCAGTGAGCTTGTTAGCTAGCGCTGTCTATTGCAACAGTGGTCCATCTTGGGTGCCTTTTGTCCACACTTTGTGAATAGAGTTTCTCAGCGTCATGCGCTCTGTTAAAACGCGAAAAAGAAAAGAAAAAGAAAGCATTAAATCAACACCAAATCACTCAACTCAAAGAAATGATAAGAAACATTAAAGAAAAACACGAAATCAATCAGACTTGTTTGAATTCGGACCAATCGGCGTCGACCCCAGTCCACCAAGTGCCTCCGCCGATAACCAAAAAGCTCAGCCAAAACTAAAGGCTACACACATCGCTACGCTTCGTCACTACACCCACTACAACCACTACGCCACTACAACCACTACACTAACCCCACCATGACCGCACTAACAGCACAAGGATCACGGACCACACAGTACATAGGGGTGGATGCAACGCTCCTCGGTCTCCAACGGGGCTGTACAGATCCTTGCGCTCAGACCACTGGGTAGACCACAACTGCCTGGCTGGCTGGGGCATCAGACACACACTCACACCCTTCCCCCCATCCCCCATCTTCTCTACCCTCTCCCCACTCCCCCGTGGTGGCATTGGGAGGTGGGGTGCGGGCTTGGAGGGAGGAGGTAGAAGAGGAGGAGGAGGAGGAACGAGGGAGGGAGGGAGGGAGGGGATAGTTGGAAACGTAGGAAGATGACGATAGTGCAGGAGAAAGCAGGAAGAGAAGGAGAGGGAGATTTGAAATGGAGAATAAAAAGTGGAAAAGCAAGAAAGACAACCGAGATCGAAAAAAATGATAAAAAGAAATAGGAAAAAAAGAGAGAGAACACAAACACGACTAATACTACTGTTATTCAGGCGCCTGAGACGATGCTAGTGGAAATGCCAATAATAACAGGGTTGGCAGAGGTGGTGGAAGAGCTGACAACAGGGGGGAGGGGGCAGTGATGCTGGCCGGACCGATGACAACATGCGTGGAAGAATTAGAAATGATTAGAGAGGAATTAGAGTTGATCTTGGCCGCTGGAGGTGTGTGCCTGCATACCAACCGCTGGCCACGCACGGGCTATTACACGAGGGGGAGGGGGGAAAGGAGGAGGAGGAGGAGAAGAAGGAGAAGGAGGAGAAAGGAAGATGAGGAGGAGAGGATGCGGGGGAGTGGGAAGGGGAGGAGTATGATGGGGGAGAGATAACGGGAGGACGAGGAGAGGGAAGGAAGATGAGGGGAGAGGGAGAGAGGAAGAGAGGAGGAGGAGAAAGAAGAAGAGGAGGAGGATGGGGGGAGTGGGAAGGGGGAGGAGTATATGGGGGAGAGATAACGGGAGGAGGAGGAGAGGGAAGGAAGATGAGGGGGAGAGGGAGGGAGGAAGGAGGAGAAAGAAAGAAGAGGAGGAGGAGGATGCGGGGGAGTGGGAGGGGGAAGATTATGATAAGGGAGAGATAACGGGAGTAGGAGGAGGAGAAGGAAGGAAGATGAGGGGGAGAGGAGGGAGGAAGAGGAGGGGAAAGAAAGAAGGAGGAGGAGGACGCGGGGGAGTGAGAGGGGGGGGAGTATGATGGGGAGAGATAAGGGGAGGAGGAGGAGGAGAGGGAATGAAGGTGAGAGGGAGAGGGAGGAGGTGGATGCGGGGGAGGAGGAGGGGGAGCGATAAAGGGAGAAGATGGAGGAGTAGGAGAAGAAAGGGGTAGAGGGAGGAGGAGAGGTGGGAGGGGAGGAGGGGAGGAGGAGGAGGAGGAGGAGGAGGAGGAGAGGAGGAAGGAGGTGGAGGTCGAGGATGAAGAAAAGGACAAGAAAGAGGATATGTGGAAAAGAATAGAGAGAAGCGATACGGAAGGCCCGAAGATCATAGCATAATAATAATAATAATAATAATAATAATAATAATAATAATAATAATAATAATAAGCGCAAAAACCTAAAACAGAGAAAGTCAGTTCCGCCGTTTTACCATAAGCGAACCAGTCATCCCCAAAGTATGCGCTACAGCAGAGTCCACTAGACGCCTTAGTCTCCACCCTACATACCTGCTACAAGGACAACTGCCAAATGACCAGGCAATAAAAGATAGTGTTTGAAAAGGTCATGGTTTATTTATAGTATTGCTACTATTATTATTCTATCATCGTAATCATAGGTCAGTATCGTTATGATATTGTTTTTTGGTTTCAGAAGTAGTAGTTGTATAGTAGTAGTAGAGTAATGGTAGTTGTTGTTCCTATTGTTACCTTGTACTGACAGAGAACTAGTAGTAATAGAAGTAATAGTGGGCTGAGTGTTAGTATTAGAAACGATAGTACTGTTATCATATTAAGTAACAGTACTGTGTGCATCTACATTAACAGTAGAACAAACTATTTTCATGAATATTTCAGTCATCTTTCGCAAAGAAACGCCTAATACTGTTTTAAAAGCTTGGGGTTGAAAGCCAGAGCATGTCAGCTACAACAGAAGGTTAGTTAATGACACCTGAAATTATTTAAATGTGACTGTTATCGTGACTGACGGAGAGGCTGACAGTTGTAGTGAGTGATGAAGATTAGGACTGGCAGCTACACTTGCTGAAAGGATTACAAACCATCAAAATCTGAAATTAAAAAAAAATCGCTCCTAAATCTAATGTCTAGCAAAGATCCAAAATAGACCAAGTCCGTGCAATCAGCGACGGTTATAAATCGTAAATTAACTGATTATCGGCATTTAATTACCCCAATAAGGGTTACTATTGAAAGAATAGAAGACATGCAACCATATGCTTTACCTGTGGACTCAAGAAAGAATATATGTAAATATATGTAAATACCAAAACAAGCACGCAGACAAGCACGGCAGCACCTTCTCACATCAGTACATACTACTACAGACACTGTCAAGGCGAAGACGCGGTGACAGGTGACACGTGACACTTGAGTGGTAAGCGCGTTGAACTGATAACGCTGGCATGGAAGGCGTTCGTTGGAATGTTTGGCATGACTGGGATCTTGTCTTGTGAACACTGGTCAGTGAGGGAAGGAAAACGAACAAGGCCTCCGAAATAGCAGACGAAACATACGTGTGTGTGGGAGGTATGCGCGCGCGTGTGCGTGTTTGCATGTGCGTGTCCGTGTGTGTGTGTGTGTGTTTTCGGCCTATTTCGACATGCATACATATACGCTGGAAACGAACCAATAAAACAAGCAAATACAATACCATCTGACAAATCAATCCCGTATTTTAACAAGGATATACTAACGATCAGCAGTGGATACCCATGACATCCTTGGATATAATCTCTAAGTGCCACGCAGGAGATCTAGGCATCCGCGTGCGTCGCATCCTGTAGCAACAAAGGCTATCAAATTATCGGCGCATCGCTCCAGCATATATAAGACCATTAGGTATAAAAGCATCTAAAATAACATTAGCTTGTTTCAGCGCCCCCTACCATGTCACAGCCCGGTAGGAAGTGTATAAGAGAGCCTTATTACTCACTGGATCAGGCTGTTTACCCATTGCCTTTGTGATGATAGTGATGGGGTGGGGTTGGTGATCAATAGGGGTTGTGATGAGTATAGCGACAGTGAAGAAGAGGAAGATCTAATTCGACTAAGCAACATCAAGCTGCAACAACAACGATGACGAAACCGTCTGCGCCCCTGTACGATGCAGCGCGCGCGGGGAACCACAATGCATGATTAAACGGAAACAAACTTCTACAGAGCCATTTCAACAAGCCAGCGCAAGTAACAATGCCTAGCTTCCTCCATTTAAAAAAAATAAAAAAAAAAAAAAATAAAACATTCTTCGAGAGTATAAAACACATCTCAGACATGACAACAAAAGGGTCTGATCTTGCTGTGTAAATAAGTCATCTGCATAATACCAAGAGACTAGTCATCGCGGGTGAATGCCGTAAAACAGAGTCATTCTCCCGCAAAAGTGTAAACATAGAAAAACGCCGTGACAAACAGGGGTCGTAGTGCTAAAAATACCGTTGACGTGTGGATTGGTTCACCGTAGAACCGCGAACCGTGGCGCTAAATGTGGCCCATCTGCGTGTATTTCCAGCCATAGCATCAGCCGCCCGACCGTAGCGTCCTACTGCTCATCCTCTTAATCCTAGGAGGCCTTCCTTTCGGGACAACGGGCCGCTATGATTCGGCTTCAAAGGACACCGCTGCACTAAGTCTTTCGGGGGAAGCGCGGGTAAATAGAACCCACAGATACAAGAGCGCTAATATATAGAACAAATTACAAATCAAAACGAAGAAAAAAATATAAGTACAAGTTTGTACGCTCGCGGTGATATGGCTTTCTCTGCCCCGATTCTTCTCGTTAATCAATACACTCTATTCACTATTGACAAAAGGCTTTTATTAAAAAGAGAACCAAGGGTAAAAAAAATCAATAGGCACAGAAATGAACCAGAAAAAAATGCGTTTATTGCATCTTTCATTCAGACTCAATCACAACCGGGGAGAGTGATCGGCCGCTTCAACTGCCCCATAACAGCGGACACCATTTCTCTGCCGTCAATCAATACGATGGGAAATAATACACAAATAGAATGGGAGACTGCACTAATCCGTCCGACAATCGAAAGCTCATCAGGCCGGGCGAAAACTAGTGGGAATTAGCGATCGCAACTGGATCGGAGCCGCGAGCGATTCTCTCAGACGCTCCATGCATCCTCCTTCGCCCCCATCTCTCACCCAGTGTCTCCCGCCCTCTCCTTCCCCTCGCCCCGTGTCCCTCACCCCTCCCTACCGGCCCGCCCTTCTTCCCTTGCCTCCTCCCTTGTCGCCCTCTCCTCCCTTCCCCCAAACTCCATGCCCTCTCACATCTCCCTTCCCCTGCCCTCTCATTCCCTCCCCCTTCCCTCCCGCTGTCCCGTCCCTCTCGCTCCTCCCCTCTCTCCTCCGTTCCCCCGTGCCCTCCATTCCCACTTGCCCCGTCCTCTCTTTCTCTTCCCTTCCCCTCCTCCCCTTACCCTTTCCCTCTCTCCTCCCCCATCTCACTTCCCTCCCCCCTCTCTCCACCTCCCCTTGCCTTCCCCTCTCCTTCTCTCCCCTGTCCCATCAGCGCCCTGCACAGACCAGCGGACACGTAAAACAAATTAAACGGTGCTCCCGAAACCCCGTTAACAGGATCATTACGAACCGGCGATAACTGCTGCGGCGGAAGGGCGAAAGGCACTGAACTTGAACGGACGACAGAGTAAGGGTATAAGTGAACGCTCAGGTCATCACCCCGCACTCGGCCTAACCCCTCTCCGGCTCTCTCCTATCCCTCCCTCCCCCTCTCCCGCCCGTTCCTATCCCTCCCTACCCCTCTCCTGCCCTCTTCTATCCCTCTCCCTCCCTCTCATATCCTTCCCTCCACCTCTCCGTCTTCACCCTTCCCGCCCTTTCCTATCCTCCCTCCACGCCCCAACTCCCCTCTCCTCCACAACACGACCTCAACCTGAACACTAACCCCGCCGACCCTCAACCCCCTGGTCTTATCGTATGTCAATCTTTCTTTATCTTTTTTATGGTTATTGTTCTCAATTTCTATTTTTGTATTTATTCATTATTTTTCTTCTCTCCATCTTTTCTTTCTCTCTATCTATTCCTCCTCTGTTTCTACCATTTCATCATCTCCCTGACCAGTAATTTTATTGTTTTTCTTCTCTTCCTTATTTTCCCTTACCTTTCTCGGTTCATCGTAGTGCATAATCGCATGTTAAGGACACTTCGTATTTTCTTTCTTTCCGTTTGCGTACTATTTGTTTTAAATCCTCTTCTTTCCCCCAATTTCCTTCCTTCTTTCCCCTTGTCACACCGCTCCCCTTCTCTATTTATCAACATTTCGGTTCCCCCTCTCTTTATCCTCTTGTCTCCCCTCACCTGTGCATACTGTGCAACCATTCATGCAAGCGCGCCTCTCGATTGCCACGTGTGGTTCCTCTCCCTCGCTTTATCTCTCCCCTCTTCTCCCTCCTTTCGCGAACCGCCCTCCTTCACTCCCCTTCATTTTCACTCCATTACTCCATTCCTCTTACATCCCTTCGGGCAGTGAAAAAACGGTAATGTCGCGCTCTCTCTCTCTCTTTCTCTCTCCTCCCCGCTTTCTCCCTACTTCCCCCCTCTCTCTCTCCCTCTCCCCCTTCTCTCTCTCTCTCTCCCCCTCCCCTCTCCCCTCTCTTTTCTCCCTCTCCCCCGTTCCTCTCTCTCCCCCCCCCTTTCTCTCTTCTTCTTCTTTCTCTCTCTCTCTACCTCCCTCCCTCTCTTTCTCATTTGTATAGAGACAATTTACAACGTATACATGAATACATCTCTTTTGATCGCCAGAATCCTAGCGTCAGCATTGTTTACAGAGCCCGAAATGTAAACAAACCCCAAAGCCAATATTCACGCGCTTATCCGTGTAACAATGCTTGTGCTCCGTGACCGTATTTTAGTAACGAAATGTACACACACACACACACACACACACACACACACACACACACACACACACATGCACACACACACGAAGCTACACAAATTACATCTCTTATCGTGATGTTTACGGCCGTTGCAATTGATAATAGCATTTCGGAGATTACTTAGGTACCTGAATATCCTGGACGTTTGATGTATCGACTCTGCATCGAGTGACCAGCTATAGCTATGAGAAATCGTTACGTCAATACAAGGAGATAATTCAAGCTTCAAAGACGTGTAGAATCTTTTCTCTCTATATATATATATATTTACTGAAAATGCATACATACATATATATACATATATATAAAACATATATGCTCGTGTATGTATGTATATATAGTATAACACACACACACACACACACACACACACACACACACACACAACATATATATATATATATATATATACTATATATATATATATATATATATATATGCGCGTGTATTATATGCGCGTGCGTTATAATATATAAATATATACACATATATGTGTGCATATACATAGATACATAAATACCTATATATAAACATATATACATATAAATATACGCGCACACCACACCCACCCACACACACACACAGACACACACACACACACACACACACACACACACACAATACACCTCATATATATATATTATATATATATATATATATATATATATATATATATGTATATATATATATGTATATATATATATACGTATATATATATAATATATATATATATATATATATATATATTTATATATATATATATATATATATTAGGACCTCGTTGGCCCCCTTTCCCCACCATCCCAGTGTCTCCTGGGCCGGTCTCACCGCCTTGGCATGGGATCGTAGCCCCTAGCACTCCGTTCCATGCAGGTTCTTAGCCCCAACTCTCTCCCTCTCTCTCTGCTCTCTCTTTCGTTTATCTTAATGTCTCCTCTTCTTCATATCCTTCATGTCTTTCTGTTTGGACACATTTTTTCTCTCAAGGTCTCTCTCTCTTCTCTCTCTCTCTCTCTCTCTCTCTCTCTCTCTCTCTCTCTCTCTCTCTCTTCTCTCTCTCTCTCTCTCTCTCTCTCTCTCAAAAACTTAAACATTCCTTCGCGTGAGGCAGTAGAATAATAAAACAAGAAATTTCAACATTCTATTTTCTTCACAGTTTATCATCTGTCTTCTTAGCAATTCGTTAATTCAACTTCGTCGAATCACCTGATCCTTTTTAGTTCAGCCGCTGCACTTGCGCTCCTAAATCATCCAAAAAGTTTTTCTCTTTTTTTTATTTACTTTTTTGATCGTAATGTCACGTTTGATCTCACAGCTGCTCGATTTTCTCTCCCCCCCCCCCGTCTCTCTCTCTCTCTCTCTCTCTCTCTCTCCTCTCTCTCTCTCTCTCTCTCTCTCTCTCTCTCCTCTTCCTCTCTCTCCTTCCTCTTTCCTTTTCCACCTTGCACATTATTCTTTTATCTCTAATCAAGCTATTGCTTGTCTATCCTTTTTTTAAATGCCTGCTTTTTCTTATAATCACCATCGTTATAAACATGTCATCACATTTCATTTCGTTTTCGCTCTTCTGCCTCTTCTTTTACCCTTAACTTCTCTTTCCTTCAGTCCTGTCTTCATTTTTCTCCCCCCCCCCCTCCCCTCTTCCTCTCCTCCATCCCTTCCATCTCCTACTTCTTATTCTCCTTCTACAACCCTCCCTCACCCTCCCCTCTCCTCCCGCCGGTCCAACTCGAGCCGAAGCTGGCAAACACAGACCCCCAGCCCCCCCATACCCTCCCTCCCCCCCAAACGACTCCTCAGGCAAGCAATCAGACAGCATCCACGCACGCACACAACTTTACGGATTCCTCCCCCTCTCGCTCGTTCTCTTTTCCTGTACGGAACTGTTCATTTTTCTTTGTCCTTCTCACTTGTCTCTCTCCTTATCTTTTCTCTTATCTATCGCTCTCTCCTTTCTGTCTATGTCTTTCCTTTTCCCCCTTTTTATTATATCATCTGTATTTCTATTTCTCTTTTCTTCTCTCCACCCCTGTCTTCTTTACTTCTTCACTATTTCCAACTTTTCAGAGAAAACAAAGATAAATACAAAGAGTTTCAGACGGAAATCGTTTTGTACCTTCCTTCCTATCTATCTTTATATCTGGATTTAAATCTTTCTATAACTATCCGTCTACCTATCTATATGCAGGAAAAAAAAGGAAGCGAGGAAAATAGATAGAGAGAAAATGAGAAACAGACAAAACAGACAGAAAGTGAGAAACAGAGAAAGAGAGGGAGAAAGATAAGTAATTAAAAAGATAAGCGAATAAATTGCCCAAAATCCGGATAAAAAGATGGAAGGGGAGTCCTAAGAAGTCCTATACACCTGCATTAACCAGGACGGAAAGCAGCGGGATGAACAGAAAAGCACAAGGTATGCTATAATGACAGGATGTGAACGTAAAAACTACCACTTCCAGCGCTTGCTTACTTCATTAGCATTCTTTTATCATTACCATTTTTATCATTATTATCATTGTTATCATTATCATCATTATTATCATTGTTATCATTATCATTATCATTGTTATCATTATCATCTTGTTATCATTATCATCATTATTTCATTACATCATTATTATCATTGTTATCATTATAAATATTTTCATTAATCATTATCATTATTTTCGTTTATCATTACCATTATTATCATTGCCATTTTTATTATCATTAGCAATAGCATACAATTAATGTCATTAGCATGATCATTATAATCATTATCATCATTATTATCATCATCATCATTATCATGCCCAATCTAAATACGATTATTCTGCCTATTCCCACTTTCTGTTTACCCCTTTCATGCACGGTCATTTTTGTGTTATTTATTCTTTATCATTCTTTGATATGTCAACTTTTTTCTTTTCTTTTCATCTTATTTTCTTCTTTTTTCGTCTCTCCTTTTCGTGCTATTCTTTATTACCCGATTCGTTCCGCGCCTAATTTACATTCCTCTTTCAAATGAATTTCTTTTCTCCCTTCTCTCCGTCAGTCTCTCATTTACATTTTTTTCTTTTTTTTTCAATTTCAAAGGAAGAGAGAAAAAAAAATATATATATATCTTGGCATGCAACAAGCACGAAGACCCTCTCCCTCTTCCACCCCACTCCTCTCCCCCTCTCTTCCTCCCTTCCCTAACTCTTTCCATCCCTCCTTTCTCACCCGCATTACCTTCTCTCCCCAACTCTTCCCCAACCCATCCCTCTGTGGTTAACTCTCCCCATCTTTCCCCTCCTATTCACCCACCCCAGCCAGTCTACCCGTCCCCTTTCCCCTTTCTCCTCCTTCATTCCCTTTCCTCCCCAGCTAGTGGCCCCATCCCCCTTCCACTACCTCCACCAAAACCCCCTCCACCCTAGCCAGCATACCTGACCCCCCTTCCTCCCCAGCCAGTCAACCCGACCCCTTTCCCCTACCTCCTCACCCCAATCCCTTCCTCCCCACTCATCCCCAGAACTGCCAGCCTACCTCCTCACCCACTCCCTTTCCCCTACCTCCTCACCCCAATCCCTTCCTCCCTCCCCCACCACTACCCCCACCCTTTGCACCGGCAGGGCGTGTGTGTGTATATTAATATAAGGAGCAGATGCCTCGGGTGTTGCTGTAGGGCCTGGCTGGCAGCGCCCCGGGCACACGTCACGGAGGTCTCGTATTGCCACGGTGTATCCAGGGAACTGCGTCTCGGTGCGGGCATGAGGGTGTGATTAATTTGGATACCATGTCTACTGCTTGAGTTTCCTCATTTTTCTTGTCTGGTATTCCTCTTTCTAATATTTTTAATTTGCTTTAGTTATTCGTCGTTCTGTTTTCTTAATAGAAACATTAGTTTCTATTTTCTTCTTTTCTTCTATTAACCTGTTTTTCCTTTCATTCTATTTCTTCCTCCCCTTTTACTCTGTTCTAACTCTACTTTGAAGCTTTGGAATGATAATAACAACAATCGTGAGAACGATGACGGATATAGCAGCAACTGCAACTGTAGTAACACAGCTGTCAATAAAAATGGTAATACTGATACTGTGGCTCCTACATCTACTGTTACCGTCACTACTATTACTACTACCACTACTACAACTACAACTACTACTACTACTATTACTATACTTCCACCACTACTATTATTACTACCACTACTACTACTACAACTACTACTACTATTACTATACTTCCACCACTACTATTATTACTACCATTACTACTACTACTATCATTACTGGTACTACTGCAACGAGTACTATCACAACAAATAAATAATAACAATAATAATAACATCGCATAACCAGCTCACGAGAGCCTATTGAACGCCCTGAGTGTTCTCAAAGCATCCAAAACGAACAACCCAACTGCAATATATCAAGGCAAAATCAACACTGCATCCGCCATGAAAACATTCCAATGGCGACTGCTTCCTACCCCCACACCCCTCTCATCGCCTCTGCATATAGATAGCTGAGTATTAATTTACTTATTAATTCCTCTTTTATCTAATATATATCTGTTTATCTGTGCCCGTCCTGTGTGTTTATCTATGTGTCTGCTTGTCTGTTTGTACGTGTCCGTTTGTTGTTTGTTTGTTTCTCTGTTCGGTAATCCGGATCTTTGTCTGTTTGATGGATTGTTTGGCTGTTTGTTCGTTTGTCTGTCCGCTTCTTTTTCTGTCTAACCCCTCGTCCGTCGCCTTCTTTGTATGACTGACTGACTGACTGACTGACTGTCTGTCTGTCCTTTCATCCATCCGCCTCTTTTTCCATCGGTCCGCTAATTTATGTGTTTGAATGTCTGTCTGCTTGTTTGTCCGCCCCTTTAACGTCCGCTTTGTCCGAATGCTTGTCTGTCTGCCTGTTTTTATGTCTGCTTGTCCGCTTCTTTGCCTGTTTGTCTGTCTGTCTCTTTGTCTGTCCGTACGTCTATTTCTTTGTCTGTCCACTCGCCTCTTTGAATCCTTGTCTTTTTGTCTGTTTGATCGCCTCTTTGTCTCTGTCTACCTAAAACATATGTGCATCGAATGTTTATCAATCCTCTTATAGAAACAGAAGTAAATAAAAGGACA
>NW_020871428.1:422918-425418 GCF_003789085.1 Penaeus vannamei | reverse complement strand
TCTCCCCTTCTCCTCCTCCTCCTCGTCGTCCTCCCCTCTCCTCTCCTCCTCCCCTTTCCTCTCCCATTCCTCTCCTTCTCTCTTTTCTTCTTCCCTTCTCCTCCTCCTCCTCCTCCTTGTCCTCCCCTCTCCTCTGCTCCTCCCCTTTCCACTCCCGTTCCTCTCCTTCTCTCTCCCCTTCTCCTCCTCCTTCTCTTCGTCCTCCCCTCCTCCTCCTCCTCCCTCTCCTCTCCCTTTCCTCTCCTTCTCTCTTTCTTTCTCTCCCCTCCCTCTCTCCTCCTCCTCCTCCTGACGTCACTTCAGACCTGACCCCTTTAAGCCCTCTTTCGCTCCATTCGAATCTCACGCTGGAAGAAGACCTGATGTGATGATGACGGTGCTTCCCTTGGCGATGATGGTGATTGTGATGTAAGGGAGGATGCGAGGGATGGTGACGGTAATGGTGATGATGAAATGAAGAGGTTGAGAAGGGAAAGGGTGTAGAAAAAGAGAGGAGGAAGGACGAGGAGGAGGACGAAAAGGGAAAAGGAGGTGGGAAAGCGAGAGGAGGACAAGGAAGAAGGAGAAGAAGGAGAATACGAATAAAAATGACGAAGGAGAATAGATGTAAAGGAAATAACCCAAGTTATTTGTAGCTGCGATGGAAATCCAAGGAACTTAAAAGCAAAAATTAAAAGCATAGGACGGCAAAAATAAAACAAAAATAAAAAAGCAGATTGCAACTGTAAAGATTCACGTATCCAAAACAACCTCCGCACAGGGGATTAATATCTAAACGGGCATTCAACTCGGGGATAAAGATAAAATCCCAGAGCAGGAATTCAGAGATAAAATTACAGATAAAACCCACGCACACATGCATGCAAATACACACACACACACACACACACACATACACACACACATATATATAATATAACGTGTGTGTGGTGTGTGTGTGTGCGTGTGTACATATATGTATATATATGCATATGTATTCATATATATGGATATAGACACGCATAAACATAAATGTCCGCGCTCACCCGCACACATGCATGCGCGCGCACGTACACAAACACAGGGCGAAGAAAAGGCTCCAAAGAAAAAACTTCTGCTTCGAATTCCTTGTTATACGCAAAACATTTTTTGACTCTCATGCGTTGAGACGAAAATTTGTACAAAGAAAAAAGGAACAACGAGGGCAGAGAGAGAGAGAGAGAGAGAGAGAGAGAGAGAGAGAGAGAGAGAGAGAGAGAGAGAGAGAGAGAGAGAGAGAGAGAGAGAGAGAGAGAGAGAGAGAGAGAGAGAGAAGAGAGAGAGAGAGAGAGAGAGAAAGAGAGAGAGAGGAGGGAGAAAGACAGAAAGACAGAGAACACGGACAAAGGTACAGAGGCACAACCCGTATCTCCAGCACTGCAAACAAAACACACGAGGCGCCGTTCGGTCTAAAATAATCTAGCAAAAACAACATCCATCGAGAGTCCAACAAAGCGCCCGTGACCATCAGGTGGCCGCGTTCACACACCCGTGGCTCCTCGCTGGCAAGAATCACGTGGATTGTTCAATTCAGACGCGACAGCCAAGGTCCGGCCTGGGATCTCCCCACCCCCCCACCCCACCCCACCCTCACCCCCCAGGTCCTTCTTTGGCTCTGGACTCGCCGCGCTGGACTCGAGGCAGGGCTGGGAAGGCGGGTGTCGCTCTCTCGCCTTGACGGATTGTTTGTTGGTCTGTTTTTTCTTCTTTTTCTGTTTTTTTTCTGATTCTTTTCCATTTTTCTTATTTTTCTGTTTCTTTACCTTTTTTTCTTTTCTGTTTTTCTGTTTTTTCTGTTTCTTTTCCTTTTTTCTTCTTTTTCTGTTTCTATTCCTTTTTCTTTCTGTTTCTTTTTCTTTTTCTTTTTCTGTTTCTTTTCCTTTTTTTTCTTCTTTTTCTGTTTCTTTTCCTTTTTTCTTATTTTTCTTCCTTCTCTTATTCTTCTTTGTGTTATCATTCATTCATTACTACCAATATTATTATTAGCATCCTTATTTTTTATTATTATCATTGCTGTTGTTGTCGTTGTTGTTGATGTTATCATTATCATTACTATCATCATCATTGCTTTTGTTATTTTCATCATTGCTATTACCATCATTATTATTAACATTATTATTATTATCATCATCATTGCTATTATTATTGCTATTATTATAACTATTATTATTACCATCATCATTATTATCACTATTCTCCTCCTCCTTCTACTCCTATTTATCTAAATCTGTCGTTGCACTAGTCACAGATAATAATGGAAAAGTGTTACCCTTCGAAGGGTTAGGATTCGGGTATTCAGCCTATAGGATTACACAGCAAGGAGGAGAGCGGTTTCTGTCCATGTTGTTGATGTTATATTTATTATCATTATCATTACTATTAGAATCATCATTGCTATTGTCGTTTTTATCATTGCTATTACCATTATTATCATTCTTTTTATTATCATCATTGCTATTATTATTATTATCACTATTATCAT
>NW_020871428.1:400418-405418 GCF_003789085.1 Penaeus vannamei | reverse complement strand
CGGAGGAGTCGCGGATCGAGGCTGGAGGAAGAGGAGAGAGAAAAGGAAGAACGGGAGGTGGAAGAGAGAGAGGGAGATGAATAGGAGAGGCAGGATGAAGAACAGGAGGAGGAGGGGGAGGAGACAGGAAGAAGAATAGGAGGAGAAAAGAAAGGGGAGAAAGAAGAATATGAGGAGAGGCAGGATGAAGAATAGAGGAGGAGGAGAGAGACAGAAGAAAAAAAGGAGGAGGGAGGAGGAGGAGAAGGAAGAGAAGGAGAAGGAGTAGAAGAAAGCGGAGAGAGAAAAGTGAAGAAAAAAGGAGGAAAAAGAGAGAAAAAAAGTAAGAAAAAATAAATCGAAAAGGGGGGGGGGTAAGAGGATCAGAAAAAGGCGAATGAGCGGCCAACAAAGAAGCCGAGAACGCCGGGCATAGTGAGGCGCGAGGCGGGATAAACGGTCTTGTTTCAATACGTTTTTTTCTTTCTTTTTTATTACACGATGGCCAATGGAACGTGGGAAAACGTCGAGAATGACTGACTGTGATCGTGAAAAAAAATAATCATCCAAGATCCTGATACAATATGGGATTATCACCGTCCCTTCTTTCGCATTTCGGGCTTTCGCCTTCATGCTCGTCTCGGCGTCTTGAGGAAGTGTGCCTGATTGCGTCCCAGGCAGTTGTGGAACGGTCAAGCGCACGCGAAAACACCTCGAAGCAAAGGGGAAAAACAAAGTAATAAAATAGAAGGAGAGAGCAAACGAAGCAAAATATCATTAAATCATAATAACATAAAACAGAAAGGATTATTCGTCTGCCAACAGCGCACGCACAAACACACACACGCACACACACACACACACACACACACACACACACACACACACACGCACACACACACACAAACGCGCTCAGTGCTTGAGGTAAAACGAATCTAATTATGTTCATTGAGACGACCACTATGAAAATTATTTCTTCGCTACTCGAGACTAATAAAAGTGCAATTACGTGATCATATTCAATGGAACAAGACATTCAAAAGACTGCAATTCAGCTACACGTTGACAGGCCGAGACTGAATGACGACTGAGACTGGAAAACGTTACAATGAATACGAATAGCTTAAACTGTTTAATATACCTTATATGATTATTGAATATGTTGGAAGTAGGATATAAAGGTCGGAGCGAAGGGAGACAGGGAGGGGGGAAGTTGGTAGGGTGGGAAGGAGGGCGAGAAAGAGTCAGACAGACTGACTGAATGACAGACACAGCAGGAAAAGGTAGAGGGAGACAAAACATCTATGATAAAAAATGGACATTCCTGCAGCCATTTCCAAGCAGGAAAGAAGCTACCCCGCTGTACACAGAAGGCGCGATCTGCACATTCCTTCCCACAACAAAGCACAAATAATGCAGATCGCCCCCACTCCCCCCCTCAAAAAAAAAAGTCACTGCATTTCCAGCACAGTGATTTGTGTCGGAAGAATTGCAAAATTGCGTTTGTAAAATTGGTCGAGGTCAAAGAAGCGTGCAACTATTACATTCTTTACCCCCCCCTCCCCAGCCCTATTTTACCCCGCTATTGTGACTCCCACACTTCTTCAACCTCGCCAAGGACAGCGTGAGTGAAAATAATAATGCATAATGACAATAATGATATTCATAACAGTGCATAACCCTCGTATTGATGATCAAGAAGGAATACGTAAATTCACATACATACATACATATATATACTGTGTGTGTGTAATATATACACATATATACCTACACACATACACACAGCTTACTTTTTACCTCCCTGTCTCCTTCCGTTCGTATCGTGAAGCTTACCTGAAATAAAAAAGAGAAAAATATGATGAAATAATACAGTTTTTTTATTTAATCAAAGTTTTATCTTATCAATATTTTCCAGCGCCATAATCACTAATTTCCATCAGCTAAATTCAGTGACACTATATCATCAGCGCCACAATTAAAACATTATTACAGTAATAGTGACGGTTGTGCACTCCAAATTATAGCGAAAGTGTCAGCTGGCGAAGTAATGGAACATGAAAAGAAAATTAATCTATTTTCAGCCGCTTCGGAAAAATAATAAATATCCCAGAGAATGGAGATACGATTAATATCTTATCACCAATGACAAATTGTACCAAATTCTATAACCGACTAAAAATGTATATAATAACTAATAAATAATAATAATAATAATAATAATAATAATAATAATGAATAATAATGAATGATGATGATGATGATGATGATGATGATGATGATGATGATGATGATGATGATGATGATGATGATGATAACGAAGACGATAATGATGACGATGACGAAGACGATGATGATAATGACGATGATGATGACCATGATATATGTGATAAAATAATAATAAATAATAAAATACGATAAAACGCATACACTAATAGGGCTTTAAACAAAGGAAAGCTCAGGCAGTACACGGGAAAAGCGTCCTTGTATCGGAAAGCGAGTTAAATGACCTAAAAGGAAGGGAACATTACCATTACAGAAGCTCCTCCCCCTTCTTCCTTGCCCCTCTTATTCCTCCTTTATCCTATATTCTCGCCTATTCCTTTTCCCTTCCCCCCCCCCCCCCTTTTCCTACGCGTCTTACAAGAATTTACTAAGTCATTCCCCCCCCCCCTTCACCCTCCTCACTTCCTTCCATTCCGACTTCCTTACTATAAGAAGGAGAGGAGGAAGGTAAGAATGAAAGGAAGAAGAGAAAACAAAGAGAGGGAAAAGAGGAGGAGGAGGAGGAGGTAGGAGGGACAGAAGGAAAGGAAGCAGAAAAAGAAAAGTGGAAGAGGAGGCGAAGAGAAGGTAGAAGAAAGGTGCGAAAGGGAAGGGGAAGAGAGGAAGAGGAAGGAAATGGGGGAGAATGGGAGGGTGGGACGAGCGAAGCAAAGAATGGAAGAAAAGTAAGAGGAATGCCTGGGGGACGATCGGAGGAGGAGGAAGAGTAGGAGAAGGGGGAGGAGAGAGAGAGGAGAGAGGGGGGGGAGAGGTGAAGCAACGAAGGGCCAAAGACACCATCTCACCCTCCAAAGATAACTAAAGCTCTTGCGGTTTGATATTACCTCCAGATGATGATGATGATGAAGTTTCAAATAAAGGCCACTCCACTGGACCAGAGAGGGGAGGGGGGGGGGGAAGGCGGGAGAAGAGAAGGGGAGGTAAAGAGGAGGAAAGGAAAAGTTGGTGGGAGAAGGGAAGGGGAAGGCGGAGGGAGGGAGGGGAGAAGAGAAGGGAGGACGTAAGGTAAAGAGGGGGAAAGAAAGAGAGAAAATAGGAGAAGGAAAGGGGAGAGTGAGAGCATGGAAGTGAAGCCGAGGAGGGGGCGGAGGAAGAGAAGAGGGGAAGGGCGTAAAGTGAAGGAAAGGAGGGTAAATGGAAGAGGGGAAGGGGAGTGAAAGTAGGGGATGGGAAAAAAAAAAAAAATGAAAAAAAGAGAAGATAAGGAGAGGAGGACGATAGAGGGGAATAAACAGGAAGAGGATTAGGAGAGTGAGAGAAGGGGAGGAGTAGCAGGGAAGGAAGGGCTTAGCTGAGAAAGAAGAGAGTTAAGGGTGAAGAAAAGAGGGAGATTGGGGAAGGGAGGAAGGGGCAAGAAGGGAGAACCGAGAAATCGTAGGAAGTATGGGTCCTAGGGAGGAGGAAAGAAGATAAGGATGCTGTATGGAAGCAGCTAAGGAGGGAGGGGTGAGGGGAGAAGAGGGGAAAGGGAGAAAGGGTTGGGAGGGAGGAGAGGGTGTGAAGATACAGTGTAAGAGTATTTCCCGCTGAAATTAATTATCTTTGGCTGCGTTCGTTTTGGAGGACCCTTGGGAAGGGTGGGAGGAGGGAGGGAAGTACGAGATGAAGTAGAGAGAAGAAGAAAGTGTGAGGAGGAAGAAGAAAGAAAGGAGAGGAGAAAGAAGAGGAGAGTGAGGAAGAGTGAGGAGGAGAGAGGCAGGGAAAGATGAAATGTTCACGGGATAAAGGAATAGGGGTGAAGATGGAGGAGTTAGGAGTATGGAGGGGGAGGAGGAGGAGAGGGGGAGGAGGAGGTGGTGGAGAGGAGAGGCGGAGGGGTCGTGGATAGAAGAAGGGGAGTAGAGGAAAGGAAAGGGGGGGGGGGAGGAGGAGAGGAGGAGAAGGGGAGGAGGAGGAGGAGGAGGAGGAGGGGAGGAGGATGAAAGGGGGGGGAGAGTGAGGAGAGGAGGATGAAAGAGGGGGGAGAGTGAGGATGAAAGGAGGGGGGGGGGATGAGGAGGGGAGAGGGAGTGCTGTTAATGAACGCTTGTGTGATGTGAACTTGATTGCATTTCTTCGCCGTCTGTTTCTGTCTCGGCTTCACGCTCCCGGCACTCAGGCCGTAATGAAGAGAAATAGATAAAATCCGAACTGTTGGAGATATAAATCCCGGCGGGAGAGATAATCGGTGGGTGAGAGACATTTTACAACCGGTTTCCTCGCTTTTCATTTGTGGAATTGCTGGGTAAAACCGAAATAAACAAAATCAAGTAAATATAGAAATGAAGGAAAATCATCAATAAAAATGGAGATAACAAAAATAAAAGTGTAAAAGTGAAATGATATCGAAGATCAAAAGAATGACTGGCAACTAACCTAATAAACTCCAGAATGAAATTCGAAATCCATTTATATTACTCCAAAAAAGAACACCAAAAAGGAGAGAGAGAAAAAAAAAGAAAAAAAATCGTAAACAGGCAAAAATCTGCAGTAAATTCCAAGACGCTGGGATTTCATTGTTTCTTCGCAACACGTTTAAGACATGACAGACTCGGCCCTTCTCCCGTATTCGCCCGAGAACAATGAATTCGAGAGAAAGTGTCCGAAGAGAGACGGAAAGAAAAAGGAAATGAGTCGAGCAGATAAATTACGCAACTGTCTTCACTTCGGATCACTTTTACGAGCGATGAGCGGCCGAGCCAAGATTAATAAGGGCTTTTATTCTTCGATTTCCTTGGGATTTCATCCCCTACATG
>NW_020871428.1:367466-372466 GCF_003789085.1 Penaeus vannamei | reverse complement strand
GCAGCACCACTGGGTCACTTTTCTAACGAGGGCAATACATATATCATAAATCAGTTGTTACTGTCCATCATTATAAACGCTATCTCTTATAGCTAGGAACAGAGCCAGTAACAACGAATTCTGCCGTGGATTATGTTCTCTTCTGAATGAACGGAACTGTTCTACCTGGCAATGTTTTACTGCAGTGATGAGCCTACAAAACAAAAAATCGTCTCCCAGTGTTAGCTCGATATTTTGGAAGTTGAATCTTACATTTCCGTTCGCTATTTTGCAGCTCATGCCTCTCTCCCTCACACCCACTGTATAAGCAGAAACGACAAAACTTGAAGGCAATCAGTCCGACAGCGTCTTGGAATTCGGAGGTGGAGTCGTAACAAGTTCCCGAATTACAAATACATTCTGCATTTATTTGTTTTCCTTGGGTATATCTGTTAAAACAGAGGTTTTGGTAATAAACAGAAATCAGTTTCGTAATTTAAAGGGCATAAAACGTTAATCCTAATGGTATTTTGCTATCTCTGCTAACGATGTCATTTTCACAACTTTAAGAAGAAAGGGTTGAATAAACGTACCGTATGTATTGAACATATATGTACGTAAATATGACTGTATGAGTACGTGCATGTACCTAGGACTACGAAAAATCCATACGTACCACCCACTTTCAACACAAATCTCCCTTGCTTATTACGTAAAAGCATTTTCTAAAATATGCCGAGGGAATCAATCGGTGTCGAGGGAAATCAAGCATAAAGATTAAGACAATTTTCCGCCAATTATCCTTCAAACTCGGGGATTTTAGGGCAATCTGTCTCTCCGGAGATTGGTGTATGCAAAACGTCATGAAGTCCTTGCATGAGATTACGAGAGGTTCCCTTGTGGACTGGGCTGGCTAAATGATATAATTCCGACACAAATTAAAAGTCAGCAAGTCATTCATGTATGATGATAAGGCAGAATAGATTGTCACTGAGCATTAACAATGAATGAATGAATATTCAAGAGATGAAGAATGATATACTGAGGTTTAATGGCGGGAAGTTCTCATCATTGCCATTATCTTTACTGATACTCCTCCCACTACCACTATTGCTGCTAATACTACTACTAGAAAGACTAATACTGCTGTTGCTACTACTTGTACAACTAATACACTACGTCTGCAATACTATGACTACGATTAATTATAATATTGCTACTTACACTACTACTCTAACTAATGCTACTATTACTACTTATACTGCCGCAATTAACACTACAACTACATTACACACACAAAATCAAAGCACAGAAGCAATACAAGTTAAAAAAAAAAAAAAAAAAAAAAAACTGACTTCAACAAAATAACAAATTTCACTCCCAGGGCTGTACAATTTCCTAGAACCTCCACGTTCTAGCAGCGGTCAGGTCACGTTATCTCACGTGACGGAAGGGGTTATTTCTTTGTTTGTGATGCACTGTTGCTGTGACCTTCGTTTCCCTTGCCAAGTTTACTGCTGGAAGTTTTCAGCTTAAGTCGTAAAGTGTGCATGGAAGGGGAAAGGCTTAAAGTGTGTTATCTCCCTCCCTCTCTCTCTCTCTCTCTCTCTCTCTCTCTCTCTCTCTCTCTCTCTCTCTCTCTCTCTCTCTCTCTCTCTCTCTCTCTCTCTCTGTGTGTGTGTGTGTGTGTGTGTGTGTGTGTGTGTGTGTGTGTAGATAGATAGATGGTCAATATAGCATCAGAACTTCATATAAAAATCAGAAAGCCTTGCTCTAACCTTCCTCTTTGCCCTCAATTTGTTCCATTACTACTCCGACTTACAAAAATCTAACCAATCACTTTTCAAGTCATTTCACATCCACTTTCTTACGCATACATATACCAGTAAACCTTTGTCAGTACAGTTTGTAACTCATCTGAAGTTGAATTCATACCCATTACTGCCCTCTTCTTATTCATTCCCTTTACTAATGCGCACGAGGAAAGATCACAATAAAGTACATTAATTCGACGTTCCCAAAGAAATTGACGTATGATTTTTCAAGAGAGCTACCTAAAGCTTTTATTTAAATTATATCACTCATTACTCATTTTGTTTTGAATGTAGTTGAATCATTTGAACATCCACATCAAAGACCCATCCCGTCTGTAGTCAAAAAAGGAAATTCGGCATTTGTCTGTTTGCCATAAGAAGGGCTATCTTATTTTGAGATAAACCCCTGACTTCGTAACTTTGACGTATCTGTAGTTCTCACCACAAGGATTCCCGTGGTTGCAATAACTCGTCAAAAACTAAGATACGCCACTTTGTTTGGGAAGCGGCAAATTAATGGAAAATTTGTGCATGTTATAGCAATGCCTGCGACCGAAAATCACCCATTTTCTTCCATTACATCGTATTAGGTCTTCTAATTGGGTAACATGTTGTTTTGAGGGGATTGAGCATTGGATTTCATTTTAATTTACTGTTTCTTTCTCCTCTCTTTTCTGTTGACGACGTTCCTTGCGAAGTGAATGAGGATAATAAAGAAAATGGGAAGGGCATTATACGAGACAAACTCTTGGAATGGAGGCCGTTTCTAATACAAGTTTTCTTTTTTATTTGTTTCTTCTCCTTTTCTTCGCTCCGTTTCCTCAGCTCGTATATTTCTTCATTTACTTCTTCCATACGCTTCCGTTTCTTTCCATTTCCAACTGCTGGTATCCATTCATCATGGCTGCAGCCTCAGTAAAGACACACGATACATAAACACCCTTGAACGGAATGAAACAGATATTGCATGCTCAATAACGCGAAACAGCGAAACGTTCTTGGAAGCGCCAATACAAAGTCGATTTAGACATCCAATACCGATGTAGCAATCACTCTCGCGGGTTTATGATTTAGCTGCTTAACTGGACCACTCGAAGATCGCTGATATCTTGCCAGTCTCTCGCTGTGATATAAACCCTGTGATATCCGTAAGATCGGAAGGGAGGACGGGCTGATAGCAAGTATTATAAATTTAATATATATTACTATAAATGGTATACTGAGAACCACAAAACTATAACATCAACAGCAACAATAATTACAATATTATAATAACGTTGTCTAAATACCGAACGGAGACAATATTTAAATGTTATACTGAGAACCACAAAACTAAAACATCAACAGCAACAATAATTACAAAATTATAACCATAACTTTGCCTAAATACCGAACGGACAACAGCAAAATTAAACATATATGTAAAAGTAAGCCATTTGATCTCCATCATATCAGTAGACTAAAATATAAAGTGACAGATCCTCGTGTTACCCCACTATAATTTTGCAATGAAAATATTTTTTTTCATATTATAGAATATGAAGAAAAGCGATACAACAGACCCAAAAATATAAATGTGATAGGGAAAGGCATGTCTTATCTCACTAAAATTTCATCACTAATGCTAATATCGATTTATACTATATATCCAATAGTAAGACAACCCGAAGGCAAAGGTCTAATATATAATTAGGTCTAGTATATAATTGTGGTAGGGGTAAACCATATGATCGTTTTCCCTATGATTTACAGTGCAATTTGACACTTAAGGGACTTGCAATATTAGTGGTTATATATTGAGAAGGGTAACGCGATGGCTCCAGTAGACAGAAATAGAAGTCGTAGGTATGATCCATAGACCATCAGTGATGCCGCACTAAAATCATTGCAACAGACGTGCTTCAAGTCTAAGAAATATCTGAAACTTCTTATATACCGTATAATCGGAGTATACTGGTTATCAAAGGCAGAACATTAGATATATATATCTTTTTTAATCACAAAGTCTACGCCGAACCTTTCGACCAAGCCTTAAATATGGCCCTTTTCACACACGCACGCACACACATACATACACACACACACACACACACACACACACACACACACACACACACACACACACACACACACACACACACACACACACACACACACACACAGAAAGAGAGAGACACAGAGACAGAGAGAGAGAGAAGGAGAAAGAGAGTCGTTGACCAGGCATCCCAAAGATCCATGAACTTCGTTGACTGTATGGTGGGGGAGAGGGGGGGGGGGGGCAGTATGGACATCGGTGGTTATAGAACGATCTCGAGTTTGTTTAAAGTGCATGTGGGTGTGTTTTTTGAAGTGTTTAAGCCTGTGAGTGTGTGTTTGCGTCCTGGACTCTCCGAACGAGCCCACTGCGACCACCAGAGGGCGAAGGGACAGCGAGGGAAATTCCCTTGATGTCGAAAGAGGTGGAAACAAAGCTTCGAGCGCGAGGGGAAAGGTGGAGGGGTGAGAAGGGATAAGAGGGGAATAGGGAGACAAGGGAAGAAACCCGGAAATGAGGGAGAGGGGAGGTCACGCGGTTAAGGAAGGAAGGGTGAGGGAGGGTTTTAGGGTGCGAGGGGACACTTTCGAGTTTATTGGGCCTGAGGCTAACGTAGATCTCGTACTACTTCCACAATTGCTACCGATAGCACTGCCACCAGCCGTAAGAATACTATAAAAAGTATAAAAATAAACATCAATTACTGGCGATGGCTATTAATAAAATAGATAATATTATAACAACTGCAATGAAGCACCCAAATGACACACAAGGCAAAAGCAAAAAAAGCATCAACTGAAGCAAAAGCCTACCTACCCCCAGCACCCTCCTCCCCCCTACGTATCACGCAAGCAATCTCAGCCTGTGTGAGCGATAAAAAATGAATGGCATACAATTGACTCGTCATGAAAGGAGACGATGATAAAAAGGGGGGGATAGTGTCGTCCGTGAACTCGGGTGTTTGAGATGGTTCCCACGGTAACGCCGCTTCTAATTCCCTTTTCGCTCGTTCGCTCGGTCGGTCTCTCTCTCAGCCCTTCTCTCTCGCTCTCTCTCCTTAGCGCTCTCTCCTTCTCTCTCTCTCTCTCTCTCTCTCTCTCTCTCTCTCTCTCTCTCTCTCTCTCTCTCTCTCTCTCTCTCTCTCTCTCTCTCTCTCTCTCTCTCTCTCTCTC
>NW_020871428.1:359966-362466 GCF_003789085.1 Penaeus vannamei | reverse complement strand
TACGTTTTACCAAATAATTTGTTTATTTACACGACCAATTTCGTTCGTGCTAATTTGCAACGGAAAAAAGAGATGGAGAAGTGACAAGGGCAACCGTATGTTATTGAAAACTTTTCAAGACTAAAAAATCTTAATCTAAAAATACATTATACCTCTCTCCTCTCCCCCCCCCCTCTCTCTCTCTCTCTCTCTCTCTCTCTCTCTCTCTCTCTCTCTCTCTCTCTCTCTCTCTCTCTCTCTCTCTCTCTCTCTCTCTCTCTCTTTCTCTCTGCGTGTTTACATGTGTTTACGTTAGTGGTTGTTGGCGTGTGTGTGTGCGTGCGTGGGTACGTTCGTGCTGTGTGTGGTGTGTGTGCGTGCGTGCGTGCGTCGTGCGTTCATACGTATAACATGCACAAGTACACGAATGCCGTTAACGGATAAGAAATCCCAACACCGCCTTATTCCCAAGAACCGCCCCCCCCCCCTCCGCACGCCAATGCAAAGCCGTCCAGGTGCGGAACCGCGCGACGCCCCAAACGACCCCGTCTTAAGGAGCCTCCGCGACAAGGACGTCCTGCACCTTGCCCCGCCGCTTGCCCCGTACCTCGCCCTGCTCCTTCCCTTCCTTCAGCTGCCTCGACAAAACCGCAGTGCAGATGTCTCTCCGCGGCCGGCCCTGTCACGCCGCCTTGTCCAGGAGGCTTTGTGCTTTCACCTCCCTGGTCGTGAAGTCGTCAACGAATTAGCTTTTTACTTCTTTATTTTGTCTCCGGCGTAGATTCCAGGACGGTTACAACAATGATCGTAAAGAGAAACGTTTCTAGTGATGTAACATTGTCATTATGATGATCATTCTTACGATAATTATGATCACAAGTATCAATGAATTCCTATGATTAAAACATTAACATAATCATTATTCTCATAATCAAGAGAAAGCTTATCATCATAATCACCATTCATAACTATTATATCTATTATTTTTCCTGTAAAATTACAAGTATCGTTCGCATTGTAATTATCGTTATTGTTACTACCTCCGCATCATTACAATAACAGTGATATTACAGAATATAGAATCATAACTTCTACATCTAAAACTATCAATATTGTCCTATCATCTCCCCCTCCCACGACCCAGCACTTTTATCGTTACTATTACAATTACCATAATAGTTAAATAGTAAAACAACGACCAAAACAACAGCTAGACCAATATCACCATACAAAAAAGCTGCCTGGGTCACTGTCTCAATAACTGTCAAGAAACAAGAAACGTACCGAGCGAGGCAACCGGATATCAAATACCATCCTCTCTTATATCGAAATATTATGTCGACCGTGCCGTGCAATCCAAATGAGATACTATTAATCATTCAGAATTTAATGCAGCGTAGTGCACCAAGCCAAGCATTTGCACAATGCTCGTTTTAATCATCTAATCTTGTAGAGAGAAGAAATTAAAATATATATTTAATTGGAATGACTCTGAAATAATTAACTTCAGATATCTAGTTATATTTCCTCGGAATCCCTTTACCGGACTCGCATCGCTTTCAGTATAAGAATAAGTATAAGAAACATTGTGTCGACGCGGATATTATATACCTTCAATAACCGCTTCCCCGTTCTTCCGTTTTTTTTTTTTTTGTTTTTTTTTTCTTTTTTTTTACCTTTTCTCTTCCCTTCCTTTTTTCGAAGAGCAAGACAAACGACCCCCTTCCGTCACCGAGTTTTCTGAATCGACCAATTCCCGACCAGAAGAAAAAAAGACAAGCCATCACTCACTCACCATCGTGTCACAATCCCGCCCGTCCATCCATCAAAGTGAACCGGGATGGACCTTTATAACGAAAGCTTGTAAAACTGTGTCACAAAGTCGTTCTTTTGACGTGGATTGCAGAAATATGATTCCCTCGTCCCCGTGCCCTACTGGCGCCCGAATCGAAAAAAGGGAGAGAAAAATATAAGGAAGGAAAGGCGAAGATCACAACTGTAACGTCTCTGTGTCAAGGATTTATACAGGACTTCACAAAGGAGGATCACCCTAAACATCACTTGACATAAGAAGCACTCTCGACTGTCACAGGAAAACCAGTATTGCGGCAATCATACCTCTATAGCCCCCTCACCCTTCCTAGACCTCCTATCCCCCCCCTCCTCCTCTTTACCCAACCCTACCCTACCCATGATCAGACCCTTCCCATTCCCCACCCCACCCCTCTGACTCCCTCCCTCCCAAAGCCCTATCCCCTACCCCTTCTTAATCCCCTCTCCTCGCCCTCCCCTCTCCCCCTTGGTAATCCTCCCTCTCCCTCCACTCTTCCCACTCCTCCATCTCCCCCCTACCCCCTTTTTCCGCAAAATCGGCACGGCTTTAATTGCATCTAATTTTTGAGGGCCGTTTCACTTCATGACTAGTTATAATGCGAGCGTTTCGAGCTCCTGAACGTGGCTCATTAATTCATTCTTGGCTGGAAAAAAAAGTAATAAAAAAGCATTCCGGCCCATTTCCTGT
>NW_020871428.1:334966-339966 GCF_003789085.1 Penaeus vannamei | reverse complement strand
AGAGGCAAGGGCACTTAGAACACTGGTAGACTCGTGGGGATTTCAGCAAAGCTCCTGCAGTGAAGAATAGAGATACATGTACAAACACATGACGTAGACTTGGTGTTTGTCAGTACATTAGTTGATTTGGTAGACAGTGGTGCGGATGGATAGAGATTGTAAAGTTACTACCGAACTATATGTCTACATATATTAGAACACTACAGACAAGGATCGACGACAGATAAACCGATAGACAGACAGAAAGATACAAGGCAGGTACATAAATTGAAATTAGAAGTATAAACACAAACATCCCTTGGTAAACTATCAAATATCTAACTTTAAAATGGGTTGTCAGGTGATTGGTCTTGCCTTAATTACATTGAAACGGGCTTAATAAGGATACATTACTCGCCAATCGTCGTTGGTGATTCTCCTATATTTTTTCCTATGCGGATATATCCGGTGAGTATAAGGGAAATGGTAACATTCTGAGATATTGGGATGTGAAGACGAAAAAAGGCAGACGAGAAACGCAAATTATTGTTTCAGAGGACGAAAGATGGAGAGACAGAATCTCAGGGGAATGAAAAAATAAAATAAAACGTGAGACTGCAACGCACACTATTCTCCCTTTCGCTGCTCAGTCCCCTTCCCGCGTCCTCGCGCCTTGACCATCCATTCACTTCCTTCTGCCAACCTTCCCCTATAACGATAAGAACGCGAAGGTTCCTCCTGCCCTTCTTCTTCCATTTATCCTCTTCCTCAATTCTCTTGTGCTATTAATTCCTGTAATTTCCCCAAATATCATTATGTATAGTATCGTTCAGTAGTTGTATTATTAGTTTACGTATTTACTTATGTCTTGATTTCTCTTTCGATCAAATATTTCTACGTTTTATACTATATGTCTTATTGTAAATTATTAATACTTCTAAGGGAATATTACTCTTGGAGGGCTCATCCACACCACTATAGTTATATTTCGTATTTCTGTTGATGTATTATATTTGCCTAAATTAATTATTTGATTCTGATTCCCCCTTCTATCCAGCCCTCCTCTACTCTTTTCTCCTCGTCACATAGGGCACCCACCCTGCTTCAATTTATTCCTACTTTACCCTTCCGCTTACCTTTACCCTACCTCCTCCTCTTTCCTCTCACCCGTTGTTCCTTCCTTTCCCATCTTCCTCACGTCCTTCCAATTTCCATCTCTTTCCTCTCCTTCTCCTTCCACCTCTCGTCTTCAACTCCTCCTTCCTCCTTCCCCATGTCCTGTCTCCCACTCCCTTCTGTTTCCCCTCCTCATGTCCTTCCTCCTACTCTTCTTCTCCCTCCTTCCCTTCCTGCTCAAGTCCTGATCTCCTTCTCCTCCTCACGTCCTGTACCGACGCGTGCTGAAAAAGACACTCAGGCTCTCAGGAAATGTGCAAGACGAAGCTGAGCTGCCGGCCAAACAAACATGTTGACACAACATACCGTTGGGTGGAAGCAGGACGGAAGTCGGGTTACGTCATTTGCCCGCCGTTTATAGACAAAGTGTAAAGCAGCATTAAACCGGCCATAGAAGTACAAAGTCTGAGGTTTACTACATGTCGGAAATATGATACTGATTCATGTAAATGTGCAAAAGACATGGAGTACTAAAGAATGGGGGACGAAGAGTCATAAATAATTCTATATGAAAGAGAGCAAAAGGCTTAACTCTAGTCTGCCAATACATATGCATGCGATGCACGTTTATCGTGCAAGGGTACAGAGTTTGACTCGCAATACTAAAAAGATAGGAAAATAGATAAATTCTGAGTTGTAAAAATTGTCTCGCTCGGCGTTCTCTTCTAATTATCCCACCATTCTGTGAGACAGAGTAGTGTATGGCGGTGTATATGTTATAGATACATATACATACATACTTTTGTGTGTATATTTATATATGTATATGTATGTATATATACATATATGTGTGTTTTTTGTTTATATGTATATATATAATGTGTGTGTGTGTGTATTATATATGTATGTATGTATGTAATATGTATGTATATATATATGTATATACATATACATATATATATATGTGTGTGTGTGTGTGTGTGCGCGCGCGCACATACACACACACACATACACACACACACACACACAACACACACACACACACACACACACATATATATATATATATATATATAATATATATATATATATGTGTGTGTGTGTGTGTGTGTGTATGTATGTATATATAATATATATATATATATTATATATATATATTATATATATATATATATATATGTGTGTGTGTGTGTGTGTGTGTGTGTGTTGTGTGTGTGTGTGTGTGTGTGTGTGTGTGTTGTGTGTGTGTGTGTGTGTGTGTGTGTTGTGTGTAGATATTTTATGTATATATATATTTATATCTATATCTATCAGTTTATATATATATATATGTATATATATTTATATCTCTCTCTATATATATAAATATATTATATATATATATTATATATATATATATATATGTGTGTGTGTGTGTGTGTGTGTGTGTGTGTGTGTGTGTGTGGTGTGTGTGTTGTGTGTGTGTGTGTGTATACACACATGTATTTATATCATTAGAAACATACATACATCCACATACATAAATACATATACACATACACAAAGATGTGTATATATATATATATATATATATATATATATATATATATATATATATATATATATATATATATATATATATATACAGGACAGCCGGCAGGGGGAGGGGTAGCCGGGGAAACGGCTGTAAAAAGTAATCGCTTATTTGAGCCCAAGAACAACTAACAACTGTGCATTACATACTGAAGCCTATAAAAAATGTTCTCCGCAATCCCATGATACAAGAGAGATTAAATGACTTTGCGATATTAAGTACAGAGAGCAAACTCACAAGAAAAATTAATTTTAGCGATATGTCTTCGCAATTAAAAAAGGCTTGTAAAGCAATGCTGTAGATGATTTAAAACAACATCGGTGAATCTTGTAACAATAGCCAAAACTTTGCTATTATCGATAGAATGAAAATATGGAAGTGATTCAAAAAATGTCTTCTGTCAAATTAGCGATATTTTAAAAGTTATATGATATTAGAAAATATTCCCGATTGCAAGTTCTTGAATGTAAGTTCGAGTATCAAACAGTTTATGTTAACATAAAAGTTTAAAGGAGAAACGGGCGTTTCCTATTTGAAAAAAGGCGTTTCCCCCTAAAAAGATGAGGCCCTGAGGGCCCGGCCCTGTTCTTTGCCCCAGGGTCCTGGCCGCCTAACGGCCGCCCTGTACACACTAATATATATATATAATATATATATATATATATATATATATATATATATATATATAATATATATATATATATATATATATATATATATATATAATATATATATATATATATATATATATATATATATATATATATATATATATATATATATATATATACACACACATATACATTCACTCACACATACTTATACACATATATGCCTATGTACTGAATTTTCTGCAAAAATATAGAATCTGTTTACATGACATGAATAAATCTGATATAAAAATACACACACACACACACACACACATACATATATGTATGTATGTACATATTTATATATGAGTGTGTGTGTGTGCGAGCTCGCGTGTGTGTACGCTTACACACATATGCACAATATCCGTTTTATTCAGTATAGTCATATGAACATATTTTATATTTTTGTGTACACAGTCGAAATTACTCCACACATACTACAGCCTTTTCTTTTCTAAATATATCGTGATGCTGATTTATCATTATTCCCAGAGAAACGTGAGTTTTCACACATCAGTTGATATAGTAATTACAGTTATGACATACAGTGATAAACATTTCCTTCAACATTACCCTCGTGTTTATCTCATATCAGTGGTTGTAAACATTTTCCGAAATGTAAAGTATGAAAAGCACAATAAATGTAAAGCAGAGGAACTCCAGTCTAGGAAATCCACTGTGAAGTCAGTGAGAAACGGCGGGCGGAACGGAGAGCTAACAGATCATGGAAAAGGTCAAGAGATGCAGAGTTCTGGGAAGGGTTTCGGTTAAGTCAAAGAAACACTTTTCCTTTATCGAGGATGGATATTTTATGTATATAAAGGTGTGGTGTTGTGTGTGTGTGTGTGTGTGTTTTGTGTGTGTGTGTGCGCGTGTGTGTGTGAGTGTGTAGAAGAGAGAGAGAGAGAGAGAGAGAGAGAGAGAGAGAGAGAGAGAGAGAGAGAGAGAGAGAGAGAGAGAGAGAGAGAGAGAGAGAGAGAGAGAGAGAGGTCTTTATAGAGATAAGCATACATTTATACATGCATGTACGTATAGAGTATAGTATTTCCTTCTTCATTTGAATGTCGAATTGTGACAACGTCCATTCCGGTGTCTGAGCATTAAAATCCATCGCCAAACACCATTCCTAAATCTGCTGCTAAATACGAACGATAAATGAAGCACAGACGCTTCCCGACTCTTCCAGTAATCTCAAAACAATCATCATAAATCATGCGGTCGAACAATTTCACATATTTCTGCTGAACCGGTTATTTCATTATTTACCATCGCAAAGGTTTTGATCGTCACGCCTCGCCATTTCTCAGCTCTAATTAAATATGCAGATCTTAGCATTAACATATGTAGTAAAATTCGAATTATTACATTTGTTTCATAAATCGGGTTACGATGCAAACACATTTCTGAGATTCTAGGTACTGGAAGTGAAAAAGGAAACTCAGATATTTCGTTGAAGAGCAACCAATCTGTTTATACATATTTACATAAATGATATTACAATTCATGAATGAATGCACACCGACACACACAAACACATAAGTATATATATATATGTGTGTGTATGTGTACTGTATATATGGGTGCACTCACATACACACATACATACATACATGCACTACCACACACATATATATATATATATATATATATATATATATATATATATATATATATATATA
>NW_020871428.1:272466-274966 GCF_003789085.1 Penaeus vannamei | reverse complement strand
TTTTTACGGAGTTTTAAAAAAGTTCCCAGTACGAAATAAATAATGATATGATTTATTCTTCTTAAAGATAAAAAAGTCATGCTTATGTTTGCGGGGCATGCCATCTCTCTCCACGTATTTCGATACATTATATGCCTCTGTCTGTCTGTTTGTTCATAAAGTAAAGTATCGTTGAAGCATTACTGTGAAAATGAGATATCTCCGGCTCCTGATCTGAATGAATTTACTACTTTACTACCCCAAGGAAGCACGGAAAGATGACGACAATATAAGGAGGCGAAAAGTTCCCTGCTGGCGAAAGCGAAGGTCGAGTATTGCCCGAGAGGCCGTGTCAACAGCTCCCTTTGTTAACGCTCTTGACAGTGGGAGTCTGTCAACAACCCGCAGCCAAGTCTCTCGCGGGAACAGAAACATGCACATCGTCACCAGCTCGCTTGTCAACAGGGGGAAAAATTGGAAATCTTGGTGTCTGTTTGGTTTATAATGTGATGAGAGGGAGAGAAGAGAGGAGGCGAGGAGGGAAGGAGGGAGATGGAGAGGGAGGGATAGGGAGAGGGAAGAAGGCAGAGGGAGAGGAAGATGATTAGGGAGAGGGAGAGGGATAGGGAGCGGGAAATGGAGAGCGAGAGAGAGACAGACAAAGGAGATCAAAGGAAGGGAGAACCGAGGAGGGGAGAAGGATGAGGGAAGGAGGGCAGGATGAGGAAGCAAAAGAAAGAAGGAGGAGGAGGAGGAAAGGAGAGAGAAACGAAGGAGGGAAGAAGAGAGAGACAAAGGGAGGAGGGAGGAAGAGAGGAGGAAGAAAAAAGCTAGAGAGACCGATACACAGATAGATAGATATAGATAGATAAATAGACAGATACACGGTGAGAGACAGACAAGCAGAGACTGAGGAGAGAGAGGGCCAGGACTACCAGATAGAAAGATAGATAGATAGATAGAGAGAAAGAGAGATGTGGGGGGAGGCAGAATATAGATTAATTAAGCAAGTAACTGATAGTATTCATTCGCTACGCTGAATCATCAAGAATCAACTCGACCATTCAAATTAGAACAATTTTAATCAGCTTGGCTTTCGAGTATTATAAAAAAAATAATAAAAAAGTAAAAAATGCTCGGTTCACTGATACTTCCAAAGCCAAACGGGTGGAACCAATTGGAATACTCATTAGGGATGTTGAGAATCAGCTAATGAAGCAATTAACCCAACTAAGAAGCAATTAACGCTATAAAGATATGTTGATCTGTGCATTTGTTTTCACAACTGAAAAGGAGTTTACAATTATTCCTTGCTGAATTCATTACTCAGTTATTTTTCCACATATAATGAGGCCAAACGATGATATGAGCTTCTTTGAAAACATGTGGATATTCATATAATGAGTAGTATTTCTGAACTTGTAATGAGGTACGTAACTATAGGGAATCGTCAAGCACTTTATTGATAACTCGAATAACGTTACTATATTTGATGAAAATATTTTGTACATATTTTTGAATAAAACTTCATTTGTAACTTGAGTTATCCACACGTGCTTCAATGATTCACACTGTGAGCGGATAACAGGAGACCCACATCTGCAGCGAGAGAATCTTTTCTTTTTTGTCTCATTTATTATAAGTTTATTTTAATTTTTAGTGATTTCTGTTTATATATTAAAATTTTCAGTCTATTTTTTACCATGAGAGGAAGGTATAAATGTTACCATTTTTATTAGTGAAGCACAGCAGATTATTTTACGTATTTTCGTAATCATGATTTTCTTAATTATTTACTCAAATTATCTAATTGGTTTTATTAATGATTTTCATCTTATGTATATTTTTTTATCATAATCGTTCCTCTTCTTGTCTTATTACCTTTGATCGATACATTTCCATCCTCATGAATTAATTTAACCCCCATGTTTTTTGTTTAATAAACGAAGTGGATACTTTGACTGTATTGTGGCTCTAGTCCTTTGGATTACCTCTCTGGATTTACCCCTGAAACAGGGTTGTACTGTCCCTTTCCTGGCCTAGGTGTATTGATGCTGGACGTGTTATTTTACTCTCTTATATTACATTTTACTTTGAACCATGTGTGCGTCTTTGACTTCATTTTTGCTTTGAATTTTACTTTTATTCTTTCCTTTATTCATGTTTTACCCTTTAACTCTCGTCTTTTGCTTCAGCTTTTGATTTTTACGATTTGTCTATTTTTCTTCTCATTTTTTTACTCTTACCTCTTTTATTCGTGTTATTTTACGTACCTTAGTTTGTGTCAGTTATTTTTATAGCTTTTAAGCTCTTCTGATACCAGTCATTTTGGAGTTTTGAATTCAGGTTTACTTTGGTCTTTTCAGTACATTTATGTATTTATTTATCTATTATTATTATTATTATTATTATTGTTTTTGTTACATCATCATATTTATCATCTTTGTTATTATTATTATTATTCAAGGATTTTGTATCATTATGTATCATTTTCACATTGATCACGCTCCTGGTAGACCTG
>NW_020871428.1:264966-267466 GCF_003789085.1 Penaeus vannamei | reverse complement strand
CTCATTCTGGAAAAAAAAAAGAAATCAGGCATATTAAATTTTCTTAATTCCAATAAACTGAAATAATTGACAGATACAGACTCCAGTGTAGTTTACACCCCAGCGAGTGTAGTTTTCCCACCAAACAAAAAAAGAAATCAGGCATATTAAATTTTCTTAATTCCAATAAACTGAAATAATTGACAGATACAGACTCTACTAAAGCGAATGTATTTCTTCCCCACCAAGCAGGCACCGATGAAATTAACTAACACAACGAAATTAACTGTGTAAAATACCTTACCTGACGACCTCGACCATGAGCGAGATTTACCCTCCTTCAACTTTGTCCGGAATCTGATCCGTCCCCTCGCAAGTACCTAATAAGGTCACACTATTATCATCATAAAAGTGGTCACATGTTGAAGGAATTAATGATCCAATATTTATCATAATCAAGAATCACTTTAATTACTTGTTTATTACCTTGGGAGACATATATTTGGGTTCGACTGTGATGTCTTTGCGCTGTTTGTGAGGATAGGTCTTTAAGAGAATATTCATTCAACAATGGTTTCTGATTTCTGACGTCAAAAAAGTTATCAAAAGTGGCTTCTAAGAGTAACATAACAGTCATAGTCGACTGAATACTCGCTAATGATTTCAAAATCAGCTTATGTCATAAGGAAGAATACCCAACCTGGGGTAAATTTCAGGAAGTATACCTACATTTCTTAAAGGTTTTGAGTAAATAGGTTTGAGAACAGAACCAACACGTATGTTCGTGCCTTGCCAGTACAGTGGGTATTATTAGTATTTAGTTTTCACTATACAATACTCTTCTGACAGCTTTTTGTTTTAAAAAATATGCATTGTTAATGTATATAGTATACATTAAAGTTAAATTTGCCGTTGCTCACAACACACACACACACACACACACACACACACACATATTATATATAATATATATATATATATATATATATATATATATATATACAGTTTTTTCACGTTTTTATAAATATATAATATTAATAGGATTTCATCACTTCGATCCACAGTATCTACAAGTGCACGGGGAAAGGATTAAAAATAAAGATGAGACCCTTTATATATTTTTATTTGTAAATCACGTCGTTTTATGATTTTCCCAGATGTTACTATTAATGTTTATTTGTATTTCTTTATGAAATGAACAAATTGGTTGATAATGTGATACATCAATACCATATCATTACCGGCATACAGGATGAGTGTTTACCTGTATTAAAAAAATCGCTGGTACGATTCATGTAACTCGAATTCTAAAGCTTTTGATAATAAGGAATGTGGCAATAAAATTCTGTATCAAAGACTAAAATAACGATAGCAGAAGAGCATACCACTTGTTACAGACTGTTGCTGATTTAGGTAAGATAACACTTTATCGTAACTAAAAACTATTGATAATGATACCAGGCGAATGGACTTGGGATAACTTCGTAACAATTTGTCTAAATAGCGATATTGAGTGAAGTGACCTATTCATAGAATTACATGTAAACAGTTATTGCAAAATAAGACATTGATTACCACATCTAAATACTGATGAGTCTATGAATAGTCTGTATGTAGCAAAGTCACCGTCATTACAACTCGTCTTAAAGTATTAAATAAGGCTACTTTAATGCCATGCAGTCACAGTTTTGTTAACAACTAAGAAATTTCGGTCATCCACGTATATTTCACGAATAAAAACGAATATTTGCAGTTCCGAAAATGGATGCAATTAGGAATTCATGAAACAGTATCCAATGTAACTGGTTTAAGGAATTAATTGGGCGTAAACATGACCACCGTATGAGAAAATTAAAACTCATCTGATAATATCAATCAACGGATTTTGGCAATTGATTGGTATTTACTGATGATCACGAGGCGTTAATATGTAATGAGGCTCCAAGCAGACCTTGGCAATATTAACTGATTCGTTACCAGTACCTGATAGCTGTATTTACGGTATGTGTAGTAGAAATATTTTGATTCAATGGTTTGCTTTAACTACGTTTTAACTATGATTTAACGCGTTTTAATGTTGAGAATAACAGCTGTCTAGATCAATGTCTGTTTATAACGATCCTTCCCTCTCTATATCATTCCAGTAGAAAGTGGTTTGTTCTTCCAGTATATTAAGAGTCGTCTGAGTAACTGTGGCTGTGTAACCAAGTAGCAAAGTTAATTTACGATTCCTCTTGATCAGATTATTACCTTTCCTTTGAATATTGAGTCAGTTCGATAAAAGGCAGTTGTAATAGCTCCGGATTTGCACACATGTATTATTTACTTTCTGCATTAACAGATTTCTTAAGGATCAAAATACAGCAGAAAGATCAGGAAAGCATAAGAAGGTAATGCAAAATTTCCAAAATACCTTCTCTTGTCATATCATTATATGACTTTATTTAATAGTTTTTGGACCTATTGGTAACAAAATAAGGAACATTAACACTTATTTACATTTATGAACTGTTATTCATAA
>NW_020871428.1:254966-257466 GCF_003789085.1 Penaeus vannamei | reverse complement strand
AAGATAAATACAAAGATGGCGCGGCAGTAATAAGTTAAAAAATCTCCGAATTCACGGTTTGTCCATATCCGTGGATGAAAGTTATTGCAAAGGTTCACCCTGGAATGTAATGTTCGTTGAGATCTTGAACATTTGTATTTGATTATAGCAACTTGAAATTTAGAGATGAGCTTTAGTGAGATAGATAAAAAATAAACAAAAGGCAGATAGGATGAGAAATTATATCTTCAAAGACGCTCTTAGTCAAAAAGAAAACAAAGTACATGATATATTCCTTGCGATCAAAGAATACTGGTTAAACAAAGGGATAAGCTACGATGAATAGAAAGACAGAGATCGATGGATATCTATATTTGAATAAACTGTTTGAAAGGCATATCGATAAGCAGAATATAAATGCCATTCGCTATAACTGTATAACTAACTTTATATACAGAAAAAAACAGCAATAAATGAAACATTTATTTATTTATTTTACTGCATTATCATGTTTCCACAGCTGCAAATATTTCTCGAACTTTCTCTCCCTCTTTTTTTTTTTTTTTTTCTTTATTTTTGTTCACGGCTTTAAGCATTTTGATTCACCATTTTTTTTTTTGAGCCCCAAAACAACACAGCAGTTGTTCCCAATTTTCCCCCGACCTCAGTATTTTTTTTCCGTCGCATAAAACATGACGTAAAATGGAAGCGTTTTGCTGGCGCCGACGAAGTGAAAAAAACGTTTAAGAGGCCTTGGACAAAATCCCCCCTGAAGATTTTCCGAAATGTTCCCAACTGTGGAAAACAGGCATTGAGACAAGAGCAATCAGCCAAGAGAAAATAACTTTGAAGGGGACTAGAATGTTAGATTACAAATCCTGGTTTATACTTACATATACATACATGCACACCGGTCGACCAACACGCACGCACACACACACACACACACACACACACACACACACACACACACACACACACACACACACACACACACACACACACACACACACACACACACACACAACACACACAGTCGCAGTGCGTGAACTCTTAAAGATAAAACACATATATCAAAACACACACACACACGAGATTAGCCTAATCCCGAAGTAATTCCTGGCTGCGAGTGATCCGGAAACAGAAAATGCTCTGTACTTTTCCTCTTAAAGCGAAAACAAAGCTTTCTATCCCAAGGTTAGTTTGACATTGATAATGAACGTGTGTTTGTCTTTCTTTCATCTCAAGTATTTCTACCAACTCTCGGCCGAAAAGAATCTATATGGACAATTTACTGTGTATATATCCATACACCGTTTATATAAATGTTATGGAGATATATAGATGTGTTTGTAAGTATGTATTCAATTCTGTAAAGCATTTAGTCTGTCAGTCAGACATCAACTTATTTTATATATGTATGTGTATGTCTGTGTGTAACATACTATATATATATATATATATACATATATATATATATATATATATATATATATATATATATATATATATAATATATAATATATATATGTATATATATATAGTTATAAATTTTATATATAGATATGTACTATATATAAAATAGGAGGATAATAATATATAACTATTATTATATATCACAGATAGTCTAGGTATTAGCATAAAATTACGAACACACGACACACACAGGCACACACACGACACAGAAACATATAGCAAGAAGACAAATTAATTTCATTTTATAGCTTTCGGTCATGTTATTACCAGAATCCATACAGCCACACTGACACACACACATACACACTCACACACCACATCATGTTGCGACAAGTGACAGAGGCATTTCAAGATACGGTTTAGGTAGAGCACAGCCAACACACACACACACACTATCCACAGCACACACACACGTATAGATTTGAGTCTCTTTTAGTTTACGTTGGCGTGATTAGTGTAACACACATAAACACACACAATCTTCATTTCTCGATGGTGGTGAGAGCGTTATGCAGTATATATTGATACAATAATATTTTCACACACACACATACATAACACAGCACGTGTTATTGTGATAAAGTAGCTGATGTGGTTATAGCATTACACATTTAATGCATATAGTCATAGTGTGTTATATATGATTATATATATAATATGCTTATAGTAAGCTTTTATAAAAATATAATATATATATTTTACTCGATTATACACATTATATATATATCTAAATATATATATATAAATCATATAATATAAAGTATACTATATATATATATAAAATTGCATACACCTCATCATCACTCTGATTCAGCGAGGTGGTGGTGTGTAGTATATGTATTGTATATTATGCCACATAGTATCTTCTGAAATACATATACTAATGGAGGTACGTATTAGTACTTTTGAACTAGTTATATAGGGTATGCCGGAATAAGTATAGGGTATAACTGTAGTATATTCGAGTATATATTATGCGATTATCTAGTGTAATTAGATAATAAGGTATATACTATTTACAGTAAGATATTACTACAGTTTTCCT
>NW_020871428.1:239966-242466 GCF_003789085.1 Penaeus vannamei | reverse complement strand
TGTTTTCTATTATATAAAAGAAGAGTTCTAGATTTTTTTCAATGCAAGGTTTCCATTATTCTTTCATTCGCTTGTAAAATATAACTTCGTTTTAAACATACTTTCCTCATAATTGTTGATATTGCTGTCGTTAACAATGTTTATATTATTCAAAATAGAAATATATGATAGAAAAATTGAGGTGCGTATAATCTTCATAATGACAGTAATTCATTATGAAGATGAGAACATTACTATCCTTATTGTTATTGTATATCATTATTGTTTCTAGCTTTATTATCATTATTAATAATGTTTTTGCAGAAATTATGATTATAATGATAATTATACTATTCACAATCATTATTATAATCATAACTAATAACAGGAATGATAATGATAATAATGTTAATAATAATAACAGTAATAGTAATATTGGTAGCAGAACTACTACTATTACTACTAATTATTATAATAATAACAATAATAATGATAATATATGAAAATTATGATAAGAAATAAGGATAACAATACCGCTATTATTGTTATAATCACTTATTATTATCATTATCATCATCATCATTATCATTATTATCATTATTGTTATTGCAATTGCTATTGATATTATTATCATAATTATTACTAGAACTGTTTTATTGTCATCACTATTATCATTATCAATATTGTTATATTTATTATTATCATTATTATTATTGATAGAAATAGTAAGTGTAATAACTACAGCAGCAGTAGTATTGTAATAGCTATTTTTATCATTATTCTTATTACTACCATCATTATCAGTGTTATTATTATTACTATCATTATAATGATCAATATCATCATCATCACTACTATATCATTATCATTATTGCCACCACTATTATTACTATAATTACTATCATCACCATTATTATTATTATCATTATTATCCTTAGGATCCTCATTACTGCCATTACTATTATTATTATCATCATCATTATCATTGTAATTGCTATTATTGTTTCATAATCATCATTATTATTTTTATTATTTTTATTATTATTATTAATATTATTGTTATTATTATCATTATTGTCATAATGATTATTAATGTTATTATTACTATTATTGTTATTACTATTATCGTCATCATTATCAATATGATAATAATATAAATAAGACAGATAATTAGACAAGGGAAAATGATAATGATGACGATAATGATGATAATAGTATTGGTATTATCATCATCGAAAATCGCCGTAAGAGTAGTAATAGAAATTATACTACCCTTATTACCATCATTATTATCATAAAAGCTTACAACATGTGTATATTCGTCTGCGCGCGCCAGGACGTAATTCCAGAACCGACAGAATTTATGGGACAAAACCGATTCACATGGGAGGAAAATTCCCCAACAAAGGCATAAAACCCATAAAACTCCACCCCCATAACCTCAGCACGAAGGCCCACGGGACAAAGGCCAACCCCAACACTAAGAAGGAGATTTGCAATATAGCACACGATTTACATGATAAGTTGACCCTTTGGGAGTAAATTAAGCGTGGACACATATTTCACTCGTAAGATCTCAAATGGCCTCGCAAAGTCTTCATTAGTGTAGATCAAATCCTTGTTGTTGCGTCATTAAACCCGGGCGAATGATGCAAGTTGGGTCGGGTTTGTAACTTTAGACTGCGTGAAGGGTTGTGTTGCAGGCGCCATTGTGGTTTGAGCAGTTTTTTTTTTTTTTTTTTTTTTTGAGGGGTGGTGATGGCGAAAAAAAACAAACAAAGAGAGAAGAGACCAGGCAATGTTTACTGTTTATATATAAATATGTATGTGTGTGTTTGTTGTGTGTGTGTGTGTTTGTGTGTTGTGTGTGTGTGTGTGTGTGTGTGTGTGTGTGTGTGTGTGTGTGTGTGTGTGTGTGTGTGTGATGTGTGTGTGAGAGAGAGAGAGAGAGAGAGAGAGAGGGAGGAGGAAGAAGAGAGAGAGAGAGAATATTGAAAAAAATTGCGTATCTTTGTATTTAAACGAGATCTCGTTGATTTACCTATCGATCCGGCATGATCTTGAGATTTGTTAAGACCTGATTTACTGTTTTCTCTATTCATACGTTCTGAATTTCATCGCTAATCGTTGCAGGTCCTCCAATTTCACCATAAAAGTCATAGTCTTCGTATGTATCTTGCGTGTTATGATTTTTCATTATTATTAGATTTTATTCGTTCACACACAAACAAAATTACTCATAGACTAATGCAGAAAAGCTGATGTACATATCGATAAAAAAAAAATGGAAATAAGTTATTAAATATATACATCAAATCTTCCGATTTTCTGTCACCACGGACTCCTAAAATATCCATTTCTTTTCGTCCATTCAAAAAAAAAAAAAAAAAGAAAAAAAAAAAAAAAGAAAAAAAAAAATGAGTCTCAACCATTTGTCACAGACGAATCAAAACGAACCGAAATAAATCTCCTCTACCTCGTGGCTTCGACTTCGGCTTCGCTCCCTGGCAGAAATCAACAT
>NW_020871428.1:199966-209966 GCF_003789085.1 Penaeus vannamei | reverse complement strand
CCCACCCCTTCCTCCTCCCACCCTCCCCACAACCCCTCCCCCAACACTTTCATCTCCCACCCCCCCCCACCCCTTCCTCCTCCCACCTTTCCCCACAACCCTCCCCATCCCCTTCCTCCTCCACCCTTCCCCACACCTCCTCCCCCACCCCTTCCCCCTCTCACTCTCCCCACACCTCCCCCCCCCCCTCCCCCGCCCCAATAAACCTATCAATCGGTCGCTCGTTCTTAAAAATTTCCTTCCCAGCCTGTCCTCGGTCGCCGTATTTCCCCGTTCGACACCCGGCAGAGATAGAGCCTTTTCCGCGTGATTTACGGAGCGGAGAGGGACGCCTCGGTGCTTCCGGTTTTATTTTACATTCTCTTTTTATTGTCTTCATTTTTTTCAAAAGTTTTTATTTCTCCGTTCTCTCTCTCTGTGAATGTCTGAAATGGATTTTGTGTTTGTCCATCTGTTTGGTTCTGTTGGTCTCTGTCTCTCTTGGTCTGTCTCTGTGTCTCTGTTTCTGTCTGTCTGTTTTTTTTTTCTCTCTCGTTCTCTCTCTCTCTCTCTCTCTCTCTCTCTCTCTCTCTCTCTCTCTCTCTCTCTTCTCTCTCTCTCTCTCTCTCTCTCTCTCTCTCTCTCTCTCTCCCCATCTCTCTCTCTCTCTCTGGCATCTGTGACAGGGGACGATGACAACACGTGACATTTCTGAGGGTTGTCACTTGTCTGGCTATCACTCCTGTGTCATAAGTGATGACATGTTATTTCAACTCAAAAAAAAAGAAAAAAAATACATACAATATATTTTTCATTACTCACCCTACCCATATTTCTAGAACTTCCTTTTTTTCATCCTGTCTCTTTTTCGTTTCAGCTGATATGGAAATTTCATAACATACGGAAACAACCATCAATCATGTAGCTGAGATTTACTGTATATATAGGGCTTTGGAAATGGCTCTCTGTGTGTCTGTATATTTCTTTTGTGTGAACGTATGGTGAAGTTTCCAACATTTTACTGTTTTGTGTTGTTGTCCTTCTTTTCCATATTTGTCCTCTTCGTTTTCCCGTGTTTTCTGCCTTCTCTTCACCCGTTCTCGCCTCTCTTTCTCTAATCATTAATTTCTCTTTCCTGCCCATTGTTCACTTTCTCTCTACTTCATCTTTCTCTTGTTTTCTTTCGTGTTCTCTATCTGTTTTTTATCACATATTTCCTTTCTTCCTGCGCCTATTTTCTCTTCATCTTCCATCGTTCATTTCTTTCCTTTGTCCGTTATCCGATCACTATCTTTCTTCATCATTCTTTCTTTCCCTTTTCATCTGTCTCCATTTTCTTACCTATTTCTCCCTACTTGCCCCCCCCCCCATCTCTCTCTCTCTTTTCTCCTCCTCCTTCCCCTCTCTCTCTCCCCCCCCCTGTCATCTCTCTCTGTCTATCTCTCTCCCTCCCACTCCCTCTCTCTCTTCTCTTCGCTACCTCTTTTCCTCCACATTTTTCTTTCCTTCTCCTCTCTTCCTTTTCAGATCCAAATCGTTCTTCCGTTTATTTCCCCCTTCTCTCTCTTCCCTTTCCTCCTTCCCTTATACATTCCTTGGTCCCTTTCCCTCTCCTTCTTTGTCTCTCTATCACTCTTCGTCTCTTTATTCCTTTCCCCTTTATTCACGCCCCAGCTTTATCTCATTTTCTTCCTCCAGCCTTTGCTCTCCTCTCTCTTCCTTCCCATCCCTCCTCCGTCTTTCTCTCCTCTCCTCCTATCATCCATCTTTCGGATTCTCATCGTGTGCATAAAGAATGGCACCAGATCACAAAGCCTGCAATATGCAACAGGAAGCAGATGCGCCTCGAAATAAGGAATAAGATGAATAACCAGAATATGATGATGGGCAGAGAGCCAGATAGGTTTAGAAGTACGTACTTGCATACATGCTTGAATAGATACACAACACACACACACACACACACACACACACACACACACACACACACACACACACACACACACACACACACACTGTAATTATATACATACAGATAGACATATATATATACACTTACTTACACATATACATACGGAAACGTACAAGTGCATGCACATTCATATATATACATGATACATACATGCATGCACATAGATATAAGCATGCATGCATATATACATACATACACACATTCATGCATACATATATATATGTGAAAAGATACCTAAATTCACATATGAATAGATCGAAGAATTAGGCAGATATATGAATAGATTGCTAAGTGGATGGGTAGAGAGAAGTATACAGAAGCATATACAGGCATACAGATAGCAATTTAAGATTGAAAGACAAATAGAGGAGTAAAGAAATGATTGAACCTGACGAAGAGTAAAATTATGAAGCACAATACCTTAGGCAAATACTTCACACATGCACTCCGTCATGCACTGCACCTGGCAAGAAATTCATGTTTTCCAGCTGCATACTGCGTTGCCAAGGAACCTCTACGTGCAACATCAAGCAGTTGCAATCATCACAAGCAAGCAAGCAAGACAGACTCCTGAAACATGTTTTGTGGGCGTAGGAATGGATATAAAACGGCGAAGACGAACTAGATTTCAAATATTCCTCCTTGGTATTGGGTGAAGGAGTTCGGGAGACGAAATGACGGTGTTGCCTTCACACAGCTTTGGAATACATTATTTGTTTCTCTCTCTCATTACTTTTTATCTTTCTTCTTTTCTCTCCCTTCCTCTCTGTCTCTGTCTGTCTGTCTGTTATCTTTTTCATTATCATCCATAGCATCATAATTATCGTTGTTGGTGTCACCGACGTCAATGTTAAGATAACCATTATCATCTTTTTTCATAATCATAAATTCACATCTCATTATCTTTATCCATATTGTTCTTGTTATTACCTTTACCATCACTATCATCACTCTACTCATCCTTATAATCTTCCTTTTCTCTTTATCAAATATAGCCTACTAACATTATAACTACTGTTATTATCAATCATTATAACGACCGACATATGGCAAATATAATTCCAAATATAATTCCAGTGTTATCGTTATAGTTATCATCACTTTAATAATCCTATAATCACTGTTATTACAATTATCACTGTTAATGTCATAGTTACTCTTGTTACCCTCAACGTTATTGCTAATATTCCTCATTACTATTTTCAATATTAGTGTTCTTCCTGTGGTTAAGATAACCAAGTAAACTACGGGACTCAAGATACTTATACTACTTCAAACATCAAAGGGAATCTGATATAGATTCAAATCCGAAAATAAAGTAAAATTGATAGAATATGCTGGAAATCTATCGCCAAATATTGGATACCCATATTCATATCAAGAGAATTCTCAAAACTGCCTGGTCGCTTAGGATTACATATTAATATCTAATGGAAATAGGTCCGAAGCTGCTATTTTTAATTTCAACCTTTGTTTGATATCTTGAGAATGATCTATATTTGAAGATAATGATTCGTTAATCCATCTTAATTTAATATGCTATATATATGTTCCACTTAAGCTTTGCCGCCAGAAATATAAGCATAAGGATCATAAATATTCTGACAGAAAAAAACCCACACTATATATAGTCCCAAAATTACCCTTGTAATTTCGGATGCTACTTCAAAGGCAGACAAAAGCATGACCCAAAAGCATTTTCCTTAAGAGTTATGGTCGCTTCATTCGATTACTGTCGAGTACACACTCATCCACGAGTACACAGGCCAATAACTCTCTTGGACGGGCGGTCGTGTGTTGAACTTCGAAGAATCAATCATGGTAACAGACTACAAGGTCGCATGGTTCCCTTGCTGTGTCTGTTCCTTCCTTTCTCTTTCATTGTGGCTGGTATCTCTCTCTCCCTCTCTTTCTCAAGGCACAAGATACGCAGCTTTATGGGTTCATACATGTATAGATAAATATAGACAGAGAAGTGTACATAGAATGTTGAATATCACACACACACACACACACACACACACACACACACACACACACACACACACACACACACACACACACACACACACACACACACACATGTGCTTGTGCATATATATAAATAGAATAGTGTATAAAGATATTTTGTTTCTTTCTATCTTGGCACATATGAAAAAAGCTGTGTATATGCATATATGTATACATACGTAAGTGCATATAAATATTTTTTCTCTCTCCCTCTCGTTCTTTCTCTCTCTCTCTCATATATGGATTTTTTTTCTTTTTTTCAGGACGAAAGAGGCAATTCATCATCGGCCGTCTCGCTGAGGTCATGCAGCCACTTAGGAGATTGAGACGCCCCTCGGAGACCGCTTGGGCGTCGAGCGGCCGTCGTCTCTTCAATTTCCGGTCGACGGCTGGGCGGGGATCGAATATACGCGACGTCCCCCCGCCCTCTCTCTCTCTCTTTCTATCAATCTGTGTTTCTCCTACCTCTATACTTCTCTCTTTCTCTCTCCGTTTCTCCTCCCTCCCTTCTCCACCACCTCCCTCTCTCTCTTAACCTTCCCTCCCTCCCTCTCAATTTTAACCCCCTTCCTCCCTCCCTCGCAATTCTCCCCTTCCTCCCTCCCTTCTTTCCTGTGTGTGTGTGTGTGTGTGTAATCAAGTAAATATCTATGATAATGCATTGCCTTAAAAACATAAGTACAGGATTCGCGAGGAAGACATTTGCAACGGATTAATTCATATAATGGCCTTGGCAAAAATCGCTGCCATCTCCAATTTCTTTGGATTGGATGCGGTGTAGTGTTTAAAATAGCAGCAACAATGCATCTAAATGTAATAATTCTTTCGATGACTTCAAATAAAATATATTTACTTGCATTCGGACAAACCAGAAATTGATATTTGGCTAATTTCAACAGTCACTGACTTCTAGCAGTTTTGATAATGGGTCTGAAAAGTAGTACGACTGGTAAAATGCCCCTCCCCCCCCCCCCTAAAAAAATCGATAAATGACGTCAACAGTGCCATTACCTAGAGATCTTGAGGATAGCAGCCCTCTGGAATCAGAGTGGACTTGAAGATATATGAGTGAAAAGCAGGGAAGGTGTTACTGCTTCCCAAGGACGAGCAGGCGTGGGACATACATCAGTATAATTTCAAACCGAGAAAGTGGTCCCCCGATAGCAACTTACCTACTTTTAAAATAATTCCTAAATAAGTTTAAGAAAGCTTGCGAACTTCATTCCTCATCACAAAACTCTGCGCTTCTTATCCCATTCGCTTCGAACTCCGACTCTCCTTCCTTTTCAAAACAGCCGACTGCCTCAACCTCTTCCTCAAATGATGCTAATGCCCTGCAGTCTTCAAACAGAGATCAATACAATGCAGAATGAGAAACAGTTTGCGAGACTGCAGAAGGCTTATTAGCATCGGTTACTGATCGAGAATACATATTGCATTATGAACATTGCCACGTACGGTAATATAGCAAAAGCTGACTTAGCATTTGATCCATATTCAGTAGACAGGATAAGTAATAATGGGAAGTTGATACCCATTCTGATTAATAATTTAGGTGTGAAATGTTTCTAATTTTTCATCACAGCATTTTTTTAATGATAGGTACTTGCTTTAATTATACACGGACGTTTGTCAGTCTAATCTGAACAATAATACCATATCAGGCGTCTGGAAAATGCTAGTTCAGCACAAATTGTTCCAGGATTAGCGAAAACAAATTTCACTTAATTGATTTGAATATTGTGCATTCAACCCTTCTTGTATATCACATCTAGTTGACATCAAATATTTTTTTTTTTTCTGGTAACAGAGCAACAGTTTTTTCCTTTTTCTAATTGAGTGGAGAACGTATAAAATGTACATCGATTTTTAATATTTATACCTATGTCTGTATGTGTAAATTCAGTCTGCATTTAAGTCATAACGAAATTAATGTAATAGCAATATACACTGTGATTTTAGAAACGGAACGATCCTAATCACATGTTTTACCATGTAACTATCACTTGCACCATCAGGAGTCGTTCAGTGAAATTGTCGGGCGAGTATTTTCAGTCAGTTGGGCAACGAAGACCCTACCGTTTCCTTCAGTAATCGGTCTATCGTTAAAAAAATATCTGCCTAAACTGTATCCCGTGTAGGTATATACTCGATTTCAGAACATTCCATCATTTTCAGAATACCTATCATTTAATCACTGCATTAATGATTAATGGCTAAATTTGAAAATAACAAAGTACTCTATCAGGAAGCTTTACCATAGCTGTCTTTAGATATTATTTCATTGACCCGCAAAATGTATTGTAATGGCAATGGTATACCAAATTCTCCCTCCCTTACCTCCATTCCTCTACCTTCGCCCGCCTCTCTCTCCTCGTTCTCTCCGTCTCTCTTATTGTTCAGAAAATAGATCCAAAAGTAGCCGGAAGGAAGGAGGAGATGGGAGAAGTAGACGAAAGGTTATGATATATACAGTTGATCATACCTTACCACTGACATAATTTTTTATGTTGGTAAATCATACGAGCGGACCGTAATCATGCCATATATCATAAATAGAATAGTAAAGTATCACCTTTGATTTTAACGAAATATCTGTAACTCTCCGTCAGATCAATGTGAATGACACTCTTTGATGAAATGGATTCTGTACGAATCCACCAAGATTTATGTATGAATGTGTCCTCGTTCTTTTTTTCTGAAATACAAAATCGTTCTCTATATGTTCTTTTTTCTTAAATATATAAAATTGTTTGCATGACATTTTGATCACTTCCTCACGTTTTGAAGACTCCCAGTCGGAATTTCACTGGTCTTTCAGCTGGGAAGAATGGACAGGTAATGTAACTGAGGCTGTTGTGTTTTCTATACTGCCAATTCTTTGAGTAGGTTGACACTTTTGTGGAAAAAGGGGAAGTAGAGGGATAGAGAGGAGAGGAGTAGGAGGAGAGAAGTAAGGGAAAGGGAGGAGAGAAGTAGGGGGAGGGAAGAGGGTTAAAAAAAGCGAGGAGAAAGGAGGAGGATAAGAGAGACAGGAGGGGTTAGGGGGCATGGAAAGTAGGTAAAGAGTTCAGACAGGGTGCGTAGGAGTGCAGGGAGAGGAGGAAGGATAGGAGCGGAAGGGAAGAGGATGACGGTGAGCGGGGGGGGGGGGGGGTAATAGGGAAAAGGAGGTGTAGAGGAAAAGAATACAGGCTCTGGAAGTGTTCTGACCAGGCTGTTGTACAACTGAACCGCTATCTATCTATATATATATATATATATATATATATATATATATATATATATATATATATATATATATATATATATATATATATATATATATATATATATATATATCATCGTGATTAATTTTAGAATCATTATTGTAAAGAAATACAGATCATGCTATTTAGGAGAGAGCAACAATAACAATGATAGGGGAATGATAATGATTATGTTAATAAGTAATGCATTAGTATCTGTATTAGTAACATCACCATCATTTCATCACATCTAAATCTTATCTTATCTTATCTCATGATTATCGTCATGATCATTATAACCATCTATTAAGGTAGAAAATCTCTTACGGTGAAGAAGTATTCCAGTACAAATTTATTAGTATATGTGGCGTAACGTTATTGCAGAGTAAATCACGTTTATATTTTTACTCGCACTAAAGTGTTTTACTACTCTAGCATCAAAGAAGGATGGCATTGATTTCGAAATAAGCATTAGGAAAGGGTCGGCCATTAAAATTAAAATTACAGCAAAAGTTTCAGTCAAGGGAAGCGAATGCTTTTCCACGAGAAACAAGACGATATTACCCTCTCTCGGTACACGGGAACCAATAAGAATACGGCTAATATTCCTCAGGATAACACTAAGGCTAAACTATTCTTTTATGTAGGTAGGGAAGGGTAGAGTGTGGTAAAGTTTGGCATAAGCACTATAATATGCATCATCATAATATTTGCATTTATAATGTGGAGCGTCAACATAGTCCTGCGGTTCATGTTACTGTAAACACCGATTAAAGGTCAATTTCCGCAAAATCAGATCTGTATATTTACATCACTTCTCGGGGCAGCGATCTGTAAAAAAGTGCATTATCATAAATTATACTGCTGACAAGAGTACTTTTAATGTTGGTAATGATAATTATGTTAATAACAATGATGAAATTGATAAAGATGACGTTGCTAATGATAATGTTAACAATGATAATTGAACTGTTAATAACAATAATAATGATAATGAGGATAATAATAATAATAATAGTAGTAATGATAATAGTAATGAGTCCAATAACAATGATAAATAACAACAATAATAATGTTGATAATAACAGTAATAATAATAAAAAGTAATGATAATAATAGTGACATCAATAATAATGATAATGGTTATACTACTACTACTACTACTAATAATAATGATAATGATAATGATGAAAGTAATAACAATGAGAGGAAAAAAAATAATGATAATCATAATGGTAATAACATTAATACCAATAACAGTAATAGTAATAATGTTAATTATAGTAATTACATGAACTTTGATCATATAGATAATAACGTTAATCATTAATTATTATTATGATATATAACAGGATAATGATAATAATTATAATGATAATAATGATATTATTATGCTAATAGTGATAATAATATTTGTTATAATGTTAATAATATTATCATTATGCTAAAAGTGATGATAATAATAGTACCAATGAAAATTATAATGATAGTAAAAATAACAATAATAATAATGAAATTATGATAATAGTAATGGTGGAAATAGTAATAGTAAAGATAAAAATAACAATTATAATAATAATTACCTCCGCCAAGGCAACTGAGGTAACTAATTCAATCATTTAAAAATTCCTGGATCCGGATCAACACCAAAATTGAAAAGCATGTAAGTAGAGTATTCATAAAAATCTGTTCATAACTTTTTGAGTTATCCTGCTACCCACCTAATCAGCGCTACCAAAAACATAACCTCCTTTGTGGAGGTAATGATAGTAATAATAACACTGATAATAATAATGATAATGATAACAATAGCACCAGTTATAATGATGATAGTGAAGATAATGATGATCATAAATGATAATATTAATAACAATGATGATGATAATGATGGTAATGATAATAATACTTGAACCGATGATGATGGTGAGAATTGTGTAATGATAAAGGTCATGATGATGATAATGATAATATAAAAAATGATAATGATACTTACGATGGTTGTGATGGTGATGATAAGGATTATAATAATAGATATCTGTAATATCAATAACAACTATAACAACGATAATATCTGTAATAATAACAATAGCAGTGACGAAAATGATAATGGTAACAGTAATAATAGTAATAATAACGAAAGGATAGTAACAACAACAAACTGTATCACAAAGCTATAAATACACACGCCTGATAATGACAATGATGAAAATAAAAATATTCATAATATTAACAATGATAGTGATAAAGGTCATGATAATATTAATAATGATAATGATCACGATGATTACAATAATGATGATAACAGAATAATACCAACAACAACCATAATCATGATTACAATAATGATGATAAACAAAATAATAACAACAACCATAATCATGATTACAATAATGATAACAAAATAATAACAACAACAACCATAATCCTGATTACAATAACGATGATAACAAAATAATAACAACAACCAGCAACGCAAAGATATAACAACAGAAACCGACTCAAGAGAATTTCTCCGCCGCTACCTTAACAGACGCCCAGCGCCGCCCGCGAGGCCTGATCCCTTCGACTACAGAAGCCATTATAGTGACGTTATTTTTAGGTCGAGGATGAATTATGCAACAAGCGAATAAATCCGGCGATTACTGAGCGCTTCTTTATGCCGCGTCATTTATTCAACATGCCTCTCTTTAGTGGAGAAATTATGATCACATTAATCGGAGAAATTATGGTGATTTTCAGTGAGTTATTATCACTGGGAATCCCTTTGTGAGGACAAATAAAGAGAGCGAAG
>NW_020871428.1:194966-197466 GCF_003789085.1 Penaeus vannamei | reverse complement strand
TAATACATTGAGAAGGAAATTATTCATTAGAAGAATGTGTAAGAAAGGGGAATAGTAAAGATTGAAGGAAAGGAAGCTATTAGCTTATAACCTAATATAACCATGGAAAGAACATTGATAGACTGGGTATGAGGGTCTTCCATCTCATGTATATTTTTTATTTGTTTATTGAATTAATATTGATTCATAATTAGTAGGAAAAGGGAAACTATAGCGTTAACTTTAAAAAACTTAAGACTGTTAGGTTATATAATTATATATATAAATATATATATATTAAATATATATATAATAATATATATATAATATATATATTATATATATATATATATATATATATATATATATATATATATATATATATATATATATATATATATATATATATATATATATATATATATATATAATATATATATATATATATATATATATATAATATATATATATATATATATATATATATATATTATATATATATATATATATATATATATATATATATATATATATATATATATATATATATATATATATATATATATATATATATATATATATATATATATATATATATATATATATATAATATATATATATATGTATGTGCCTGTGTGTGTGTGTGTGTGTGTGTGTGTGTTGTGTGTGTGTGTGTGTGTTTACACAAACACACATATATATGTGTATGTGTATGTGTATATGTGTATATATTTATCCCTTTTTCTTTATATTGCGGGCATTCGTACCCATCAACTCATTCATGTAACCATCGGTTCCTTCGCTTAAAATTCACCACCTCAATCCCAGGAAATCTGCAGCCCTTTGATCCAAAAACTTGTCACAATTGAGTCTTTGATTGCGGAATTAAGGACGAGGTAATGTGTTTTCTGCTGTATATGTTTAAGAAACACCCGACAGCTCTGGCAAGAATGTCTTCAAAGTGCAGTTACTCGATGAGACATTCCAAAATAAAGGAGAAATGTATTGGAATCTTAGAATTCGAATACACCTGTTGGCTAAAAGCATAAATGATATAGAATACACACGGGAATTAAACGCTCGGGACTTTGTTGACAAAAAGCATAAATAGAGCGACACCATCTAACCAAAACTGTATATATGCAGCTTGCCTCGAGGAAATATTCAGGAAACTAGACTGTATATTGATATGTATATTCATTTATATATATATATATATATATATATATATATATATATATATATATATATATATATAATATATATATATATATGTGTGTGTGTGTGTGTGTGTGTGTGTGTGTGTGTGTGTGTGTGTGTGTGTGTGTGTGTGTGTGGTGATGGATGGATGGATGGATGGATGGATGATGGATGGTTATATATGTTTTATAACATTAAAACATGTATACTGAAAATAATAACAAAAATGATAACCGGCTTTAGATACCATCACAAGTAATGACGATAATGAAACTAATCATCATAAAAACAGTGATGATACGAATAATATTTCATTCATAACACCATCAAGGATTGCAAGGCAGAAAATCATAATAATGAACCAACAGAGATTTCTCCGATCACATGGCATACAGCAATCTCCGGCCACGCACTCACTGAATTAAAACTGTTTTCCTTTTCTTTTCATGACCATCTTGGGAAAACGTGATCGCTGTGAAGATGAAGTCAGCTTCTTGATGTTTGTTTGGAGAAATGATGGGGAAGAAAATGCTTGGTATTGTAGGTAAATGTGTGTTGATTCTATTCAGTTTAAAGGTTTTCTTGAGATGGATTTGCAAATGAGGAGGAGGAGGGGAGGAGGAGGAGAGGAGGAGGGAGGAGGAGGGGGGAGGAGGAGGAGGAGGGGGAGGAGGAGGAGGAGGAAGGAGGAGGAGGGAGGAGGAGAAGGAAAAGGAGTAGGAGGAAAAAGAATAAGAGGAGGAGGAAAAGGAAGATGAAGGGAGACAGAGGAAGGTAGTCAGAAGTAAGAAGGAGGAGGAGCAAAACAGGAGAAGGAGGGGAAGAGGAGGAGGGATAAGGAGGAGAGGAGGAGGGGAGGAGGAAGAGGGAGTGAGAGTATTCAGAGTTCAGAATTAATTAGAGGAAAGGAGTAAATTAATAATTGTGAATAAACCATATGGATAAATTAATGAATGCATTCATTGACTAACAAAAGTTGAAAAGATGAATATACATGATGATCAACAATTAAGCAAATAAACATATGAGCGGTAAATGATTCAACAAAAAAATTATTCTCACTCCCTATATTTATATATATCTATGAACACGTGTATTCTGGGGGATGTCGTCATGTCTCTTGATCCTCACACTCTCTATACAAGTGTTTTTTTTAATCTTTCTTTTTGTCTCCTTTTATTTTCGTTTATACATTTCTAAATCTGGTATTCTCACCCGACCCCAAAACCGGGGAGACAGCAAGATATTTTCATCCCAGGACAGCCAGAGGCATTGCAATTCGTCACCCTCTCCGCTTTAACGTAGTCACATTCTACCGTAT
>NW_020871428.1:187466-189966 GCF_003789085.1 Penaeus vannamei | reverse complement strand
AAAGGTTTGTATTTGTGGGGAGAGCCATTGAGTCGACTCGATACTGGCTTTAAGAAATGAACCCATCGGCGGCTCCGAGCACTGAGGCATCGCCCTGATAAGATAAGGTAAGGGCGCAGTTCGCAAGGAGGTCACTGCGGCTCGACTCTTCACGCTGATTGAAGGATGTCGAGCGGAAGAGAAAAAGGGAAGTTTCAAATGCGTATTCACCACGAGTCGGTTCCATCCGTGCAAGATTATGGAGATAAACGCAGAGAGAAGGGGGAGGGAGTGGAATAGTTAGACAGATAGAGAGAGAGAGAGAGAGAGAAAGAGAAACGCACATGTGCAAACACACATAATCAAAGGGAAGGAGAGAGAAAGAGAGAGCGAGAGAGAGATAGAGAGAGAGAGAGAGAGAGAGAGAGAGAGAGAGAGAGAGAGAGAGAGAGAGAGAGAGAGAGAGAGAGAGAGAGAGAGAGAGAGGAGAGAGGAGGGGATAGAGGTGAGAGAAGGAGAGAGAGGGGGAGATAGATAGATAGGTAGGTAGATAGAGATAGATAGATAGATAGAGATATAGAGAGAGAGAGAGAGAATGAGAGATACAGACAGACAGAGTGAGAAAAAAAAAAAAAACATGCACACACATAATCAGCATAATCATCACACTCGCACACACTTACAGAAGTGAGCAATTAAAATCACACACACACGTAACCACAATAAAACATTCTCTCCACCCTTTCACATATAGATGCCCGGACAAAAAGCTCCCACGCCCGCTGCAAACAGGAGAAATCCCCACATGCGGAGGAAGGCTGCATAGAAATGTCAGACAATTAAGGAAGGCCTTTTTCTTCGTTACGGAAAGCTCCTTGCGCTCACAAAAGAAGGGGCTAAACAAACAGACGCTCGGATCCTTAAGAAGACTTTATATTATCACGCTGGCAAACGCCCGTCAAAATAGTAAACAGCTCTAGTCCTTATTTACGTTTTTTAAATGCAAATAGCCTAAAAGGACTCGAAAGCACTAACAAAAGGAAACGGATGCAAGCACAGGCATGTATATCGTTATACATATACACATGAAAATAAACCTTCAAGGAAATGTACATGAAGATGAAAAAATATATTTTTCCTCTCTCTCTCTCTCACTCTCCCTCCCTCCCTCCTCTCTCTCTCTCTCTCTCTCTCTATCTATCTATCTATCTATATACATAACATACATACATATATATATATATATATATATATATATATATATATATATATATATATATAATATATATATATATATATATGTGTGTGTGTGTGTGTGTGTGTGTGTGTGTGTGTGTGTGTGTGTGTGTGTATGTAGAGAAAAACCACAATGCACAAATTAAATATATTGAAGAAAGTGAGACAACAGTTTCGGAATCGTCCTCGAATCCATCTTCGGGCGAGAGAAAGAGAATGGGAGAAAGGAAAGAGATAGAATGAAATGGAAGGAAAGATAAGGAGAAAAAAGAGAATAGGAAGAGGGGAAGAGGAAAAAGGAGATTAGTAGAAAGGATGAGAGTGAGAGGAAGAGGGATGAGAGGGTGAGGAGATGGTGCGGTTACGAGAGTGGATAGAGAGAGAAGGAAACAAACAAGAAGAGATTGGGAGGGAGCGAAAGAAGGGAGGGCAGGGGGAGGGGGGAGGGAAACGGACCTCAACATCTCTTCATGCATGAGTCACGCGAGTGTTTATGCAGATCTTACGGGCGGCGTCTTTTTCTCGGCATGTGTCGGCCGCCGCGGTGGTGGTCTGGTCGTGCGAGCCTCTCCCCTCCCCTCCTCTGTTCCCCTCCACACATCATCCTTCTTCCTCCCCTTCCTCCTCCACACCCCCACAGTCCTCCTCCCCCGCCGCAGCACACCCTTTGAGACCCAACCCTTCCCCCCCCTCCCCTTCCCACCCCGTACAACAGTGAATCCCCCCCCTACGACCCCTCACCACCCTAACACCCGAATCCCCCCCCACCCCGCCCCGATCCCTTACCCACCCTAACACTCCCTCGGCCTCCCCGTTCCTTCCCACTACCCCCTCCCTCTTTCCATCTTCTCCTTTTCCTTCTTGAACCGTTTTGACCTCTTCCTTGTTATTTATTTACGGATCGCATTTTCTTGCGGTCATATACAGGATCCGAATATCTCCAAAAAGAAAAAAATAAAAGGCGAGGGGGCGGAGGAGGAGACAGGACCCCCTACCGGACCCCCTCTCGACCCCTTGGAGAGTAGTCCCCTGAAGCAGAGAAACAAGAGAGAAAGAGATAGCATCACGTTGCACAGAGTGGGCGCGGTGTGAGTTACTCTTCCATGTGGTGTAGAGGAGGGAAGCGGTATTCATAGCTCGGAGCCATGCAATCTGCGATGATTCACTAAAGCTTTATACGTATGTCTATATATATATATATTATATATATATAATATATATATATATATATATATATATATATATATATATATATATAAATATATATATATATATATATATATAT
>NW_020871428.1:160317-167817 GCF_003789085.1 Penaeus vannamei | reverse complement strand
CTCCATCACTCGTTGTGCTCGCATTTGTCAGCGAGTTCACACCAATGTGGTGGTGTTTGCGGTCGCAGTGTTGGGATTAGTTGGTGTTATCAGTGTTTTGGACGATGCTGTTTGTGGTGGAGGGGATTTTCCCCACGAGGAAAAACACGCACACAAGACTTTATATGCAAACACACGTATATACGAGCACAAGGGTTTATTTTATGTATCTGTATAGTACCTACAATATGTACAATGTATATAAAATGCATTTTTAAATATATGTACGCACACCGAAGGGGAGTGTATAGATAGATGAAGAGAGTGAGAGAGAGGGAGAGAGAGAGAGAGAGAGAGAGAGAGAGAGAGAGAGAGAGAGAGAGAGAGAAGAGAGAGAGAGAGAGAGAGAGAGAGAGAGAGAGAGAGAGATTGTGAGAGAGGTTCAGAAATAGACAGAAATCGAGAGAGGATAGATAGATGAAAGAGTGGAGAGAGAGGGAGCGGGAGAGAGAAGAGAGAGAGAGAGAGAGAGAGAGAGAGAGAGAGAGAGAGAGAGAGAGAGAGAGGAGAGAGAGAGAGAGAGAGAGAGAGGAGATGAGAGAGGTTCAGAAATAGACAGAAATGAGAGAGATAGAGAGAGAGAGAGAGAGAGAGAGAGAGAGAGAGAGAGAGAGAGAGAGAGAGAGGAGAGGAGAGAGAGAGAGAGAGAGAGAGAGAGGTAGAATAGAAATCGAGAGGATAGATAGATGAGAGAGTGAGAGAGAGAAAGTGTGTGTGTGGTGTGTGTGTGTGTGTGTGTGTGTGAGAGAGAGAGAGAGAGAGAGAGAGAGAGAGAGAGAGAGAGAGAGAGAGAGAGAGAGAGAGAGAGAGGTCCAGAAATAGACAGAAATCGAGAGAGGATAGATAGATGAAGAGAGTGAGAGAGAGAGAGGGAAAGAAAGTGAGTGAGTGAGAGAGAGAGAGAATAGAGCGGGCGAGAATAAAGCGAGCGAGCAAGAAAAACAAAGACAGAGGTAAATTGAGGTACACGTAAAGTCATTTCACCGAAATATCTCTACATTCTGCCAGCACCCGACTATTTGTGCCGCCGTATTGTACTCAGTGAAATTATCGTTTTATTGTTCCTCCGAGCGACTTCTTCGCATTGCAAACATCGCAGCCCGACGTCCTCGGCGCAGCTCCTCGTGCCAGCAATAACACGCCCACGATGGATCTGCTTGGAAAGATCTGGTGCTTGGAGGACGGAGGTGGGGGGGGGGGCAGTCCAAGCATTCCTGGGGCGCCGAGATCTTTAAGGCAATTAGACACATTTGCTTCTCGGTCCGACGGAGACGTGGCTGGGTTTATCGGGCGAGCAGGTTTACTGGTGCATGGGCCAAGGCACTGGCAGACAGATACGTGCACAGAGAGAGAAAAAGAGAGGATGAAACAACAAAAAAGTGTATACAATGCGCGCGCACACACATACAAGCACGCACACACTCTTAGAACTAAATATCCATATATGTATATTAAATTACACATAGCTAAATAAAGACATTTCCCACATATTTGAATACAGACGCCTTCCCTTACATCACCTCACATAAGTAGATAGACAAGGGCATCAACATAGCCACATACTCACGAACATACCACGATGCACATTCCGTGAAGACCTTCAGGTCGAGATTGAAGAACTGGCAGTTGAATTACGTAATATGCTCACGTCATTACTTTTATCTCCTCGACCGTCTTATCTTTATCTTATTCATACTGACAAGAGAATTTAAGAAGAGGAGTGGGGAGGGGTGAGAGGTTGAGTGAAGGAGGGAGGAAGAGAGGCATAGGGAGGCAGGAGGAGAAAAAAGGAAGGAAGATTGGGGAAACAGGAGAGAGGAAGAGGAGAGAGAGAGGAGGAGGAGGAGGAAGAGGAAGGAGAACGTAGGAGGATGGAGGAAGTAGGAGGAGGAGGGAAGAGGAAGGAAGGAGGAGGGATGAGAAAGGAGGATGGAGGAGGAAGCAGGGGGAGGAGGGAAGAGGAAAGAGGAGGGAGGAAGGGTGAGAAACGTGGAAGGCGAAGGCAGGAGGAAGGAGGGATCAAGAGGAAAGAGGAAAGAGGGAAGAGGAAGAACGATGATGATAGAGGAGGGATGGCGGGAGGAAGAGGGAGGAAACAACGGGAAGAGGAAGGAGGAAGAAGAAAGACGATAGTAGTAAGAGGAGCAAGATTTTGGGTGGTCGCAGCTGTGGGCCAGGGGGGAGGGAGCGGGGGGAATCGTTGCAGAGGGGCTGGTGGGGGGGGGGGGGGGATAATAACCCTCCACACACACACACAGCAGCCTCACCTGGCCCAAAGGAGGCAGTGGACTTCCCCACTGCACGGCGATGGCATTTAGCTCATGCAAGATATTGAAAGGATGGAGTTTGGAAATTTCCTTTATTTTATTTTATTTCAATTCTCCTCACTGCAGTTCTGATCTTTTACGAATTTTCCATTATCACTATTTGCAACTGGTCAGCTGCACATGTCTCCGTTTACAAATGCAAAAATGGCATACCTAAACACAGATGGTAACGACATAATACTTTATCGTCTTTCAAATAAATTAAAAACGTTTTGAACATTAAAAACAAAAATGTTGCTGGACTGAAAGAATACCTAAACAATGAATTATTTCTTCCCTATTTTACTACTATTAAGGCTAATGAGGCTAAAGATACCAAAGTTTTTCATTAGTCACACTAGGGATGAAGTATTCTTTCCGCACCGATGAGAGAGAGAGAGAGAGAGAGAGAGAGAGAGAGAGAGAGAGAGAGAGAGAGAGAGAGAGAGAAGAGAGAGAAGAGAGAAGAGAGAGAGAGAGAGAGGGGGGGGGGAGACAGAGAGAGAGAGAGAGAGAGAGAAGAGAGAGAGAGAGAGAGAGAGAGAGAGAGAGAGAGAGAGAGAGAGAGAGAGAGAGAGACAGAAAGAGAGACAGGTGTAGTATAATTACAAAAAATAGAGCAACCCTTTCCGTTCCCTCATTCCCCATTCCATCAATTGCCGAGTCGACGAACGTTCACCTCACCGGTTGAAGCAGATACATTTTATTCCGGTTTTTATTTATCTCACAATTTATTACAGGAAACAGCAATCATCCAAAACTTTCATATCACGAAAAACAAAAACGAAAAAGGGAGTTTTACCCAATTAATGAACCGTATATGATTTGTTATGCCATTAGGACTTCTACCCTTTATTGTAATTTTACTTCATTTATTTAGCTACCTGGTATTCCGGACGGTGTTACTATCCTTTCGCTTAGAATTTGCTGCTACTGCTTTTATAAAACGTTCGTGTTCTTTCGCAAAGAGACAACTAAATTCGCACCACGCGGCACTTTGCTTTTTCTTTGGCAAGGATTAATGGAGAAACACCGTGCTAAAACTCTTTATTGCAGCGTTTGTTCACGTACATTGCTTTCGACAAGAGAGTGCTTCCTTCCACAGAACACAACAAAGGGTCATCACACGCGCCGTATCTCTCTCCCCTTTGTATTACCGGATATCCATTGAAAAAAAAAGATATCCTGCTACAGGCTATGGATCCTACAACGAATTCCTCTAACATAGGACAAAGGAATATAACGCTTAGTGCAGCAGGCAGTGGCCTATTCCCAGGATTTTTCTCTTTTTCGAGCCTGCCTGGTATGAACAACATGCGCTCGCAATTGAAAAGGTCTGTTAACAAACTTTCAATTTCATGTGCCGTGAAATGAGGAGAGAGATCGAGTAAATCTACAATACCGACATTTTTTTTGTTTTTTTTTACTTTTCTTTTTTTCTTTCTCCTTTGTATTTTTTTTCTTTTCCTCCCTATTCTTACTTTTTATCTCCCTCTTTTTATGCGCTCTAATAAAACCCGGAGGAGAAAGGTCACGGAGAGGGAAAAAAGGGGAGAGGGAAATTTTCCCCTTCTTCCTTTCCTACTTTTCTCTCTCTCTCCGTTTGAGGGTTACGCCAGTGACTGAACAAAGGGACGCCTCGGCTCCCCAGAGACCTCAGTCCATCAAAGTGTCCCCAACCACGATTTCCCTCTGTATGGAGGCAGGATGCGATGGGGCTCAACTTCTCCGCTTCTTTTTCTCCCTCCTACGCCTCCTTTCCTTCTTTCTTTATTTTGGTCTTCCTCCTGCTCCTCTCATCCTTTTCTGTTTTTCCTCTCTTCCTCTATATTTTGGTCTTCCTCCTACGCCTCTCATTTCATCTCATCCTCTCCTTCTTTTCTTCTCTTCCACTATATTTTGGTCTTCCTCCTTTTCTGCTTTTCTTCTGTTCTTTATTTTGGTCTTCCTCCTACGTCTCTCATTTCGTCTCATCCTTTCCTCCTTTTCTTTTCTTCCTCTATATTTTGGTCTTCCTCCTACTCCTCTCCTTTCGTCTTATCCTTTTCTGCTTTTCTTCTCTTCTTTATTTTGGTCTTCCTCCTACTCCTCTCATTTCGTCTGATCCTTTCCCGCTTTTCTTCTCTTTCACCTTTTTTTTTTCCTTCTCCTCCTCCTCTTGTCTTTTTACTCTATTTGTTTGCCTTCACTCGCCCTCTCTTTTTCCTCTTTTTTAAATCTTCTTTTTCATAAATCCTTTTATTCTTCTATACATCCTCATCATCTTTATTTATCTCCTTTCTTTTTCTTCTCCTTTATTTTTTTCTCCTCGTATTCACCCTATACTTTCTCTTGTTCTACTTCCCTCTCCTCTTCCTATTGTTACTACTTCCTTACTTACGACAGCTTGGTATATTAGGGGGTTTGTTTTTCATTTCTTTCCTTTTTTGTTTTCATTTTATGTTCATTTTCATTTGCTCTTGTTCCCTTTCTTCTATCGCTGTTCTTTAAATTTTCTTTCTTCCTCCTGCTGCTCTAGAATTCAGTTTTATTTTTTCTCTTTCACGTTTCTTTATTTTGATATTGTCATTATTATAACCATTATCATTATTATTTTGTTGTCATTATTATCATTACCCTTATTACCATTTGTTCTGTCATTGATACCATTATCATCATCAACAATTTTACTATTATTTCCATCACCATTACTGTTATTACCATAATCAAATTTAAACCGCCTTTTCGTTTCTCCTTTTCCTTCTATCTACCTTTTTTTGTTCTCTTTTGCTTCCTATTATTTACTGACGTCCCTCGAAATAAATCATAACAAACAAAGGTTACGTATTTTCCACTTCGTACTTATTGTTTGATTTTCCTCCTTTTCTTATTTTCCTTCTCATATGTCCTCACCACCACACACACACACACACACACACACACACACACACACACACACACACACACACAATATATATATATATATATAATATATATATATATATATATATATTTATGTATATACATATATATGTATATTATATATATATATATATATATATATATATTATATAATATATTATGTGTGTGTGTGTGTGTGTGTGTGTGTGTGTGTGTGTGTGTGTGTGTTGTGTGTGTCTGTGTGTGTATGTATGTTAATTTATATATATATATATATATATATATATATATATATATATATATTTTTTTTTTTTTTTTTTTTTTTTTTTTTTTTTTTGGGGGGGGGGGGATTTGGGAAACTATTTTTTAAAGGAAACCTATAACTGCACTGAACATCTCTTCAATATCTGTACACTCCTATTAACAAAAGGCAATCATTATAATCATGATAATGATAATGATAATTATCATTACATTTGCAATAACAGAAATACCAAGAGGAACTATCGATAATAATGATGATGATAACGATGATGGTGATGTTTGTGATGCTGCAGGGATGGTGCTTGTGATGATGATAACGATAATGCTACTGCTGCTGATGTGATGGTGATGATGATGATGATGATGATGATGATGAGTATGATGATGAGTATGATGATGAGTATGATGGTGATAATAATAACAACGACAAGGGAACATTGAAATAGAATCTTTGTCAGCTGCGAGTGTCGTGCATGTACCTCTAATCCTGCGGCTTAGTGTGTTTCTCTCACGTTATTTATCATGATTTTTTTATTACTCCGTTTTCTCGTAAATAAAACTGATTTTAATTTCATGCAATTTCGAGTATTGCTTTTTGCTCCTGTTATTTTTCGCTTATTTAACTATGATGATGATGGTGATGAAGATGGTAATGATATATTTTTTGTGATGATAACAAGAACGAGGAAATAATGATAATAATAATCACGTAATAAAGGACTAGACGAAGCGTTTGACATGAAAGAAGCTACACATGGGATGGGTCATGTTAAAGATAATAAACAAAACAAAACACCATGAACGACAGGAAAACAGACAGATATATCATTACAAAAATTGAATAAAGCTTCCATGCACACCCTTCCGGTTCCATCAATTACCGAGTTGATGAACGTTTACCTCGCCTGCTGCAACCGGCTAATTTCACTCCGGTTTTTATTTATCTCTTAAATCACTGCGGGATCCAGCGCCCAACCAAAGCCAAAACTTTCCTCCCCAAACGCGGAATGAAAAAGGGGGAGTTTCATCAAATAAATGAACTGTGTATGGTCCGCTATGGCAGTTGGGTTTTGCGTTGGCTGCTGTCGTTGTTCTTTTGATGTTGATTGTATTTCATTTTTGGACGAGTTTACAGCTATTGTTGCTTTTGTTCGTCCTTGGTGTTCTTCCGCATAGAGTCAAAAATCGCATCACACAAGTGCTTGCTTCCCTTTTTAGCAAGACTTAATAGCGAAACAGTGCGTTAAAATTCATTAACACAGCGGTCTGCCCACAGTGCATTGTTCTCGACCACACAATATTTTCCACCGAAGAACATAACCCACAGTCACCACCCCTGTCCCGAGGCTCTTCTGTGTTTATTGCAGGATGTCCTACTACAAGCCATGGATCCTACTATGGGGTAATCCTAAATAAGAATGAATGGACAAAATGCACTTTTCTCATGATCTGTTTCTCTTGGAGAGGGATGAACAACACAAGCTTTCGGAATAGAAAAGGTTTTAAAAAACTTGGAATGAGAAGGGGGCTAAATAAAGCTTCATTTTTTTGTTCTCTTATTTATTTTATTCATATATATTTTCAGAATGGAAAATTGATCCGACTTTCCTATTTCACTCTCTCTCCTTTTTGTGTGTTGTAATAAAACCTTGAGTATGAAAGTCAATTGCTATGGAGAAGAGAAAGAAAGATATATTTTTCTTTTTCATCTTTTTCCACTTTCCAAATTTACTCCTTCCTATTGATGAATTACGCAAGGAATGCTACATTCTCAAGGGATTTCAGTACATCAAGGTGTCTTCAGCACAGATTTATTTCTTTTCTATTGCAGCCAGATGTTTTTTTTTTTCTTCTTGTTCGTCCTCTTACCCCCCATTCTTCTCACCAAATTCATATCACTTCTCCGTTCCACCTACACACATCCAGGCATCAAATTGCGAAAGGGAAGTACATATATTAGGGATGATTTTTTTCCTATCGCCATGTCTCTCTTCTCTTTTCTGTTATTTTT
>NW_020871428.1:140317-150317 GCF_003789085.1 Penaeus vannamei | reverse complement strand
AGGCTACGGCAAACCTCATTTTTTTTTTTTTAATTAAAATTTGTTCATAATTTTCCACATCACCAAAGTGCAATAAGTATCTAAGTTAGGTTAAAACACACCTTTGTATAAAACCCCATTACAGTGTGTTCTTAAATTTTAGAAATATGAGAAAACAAATAAACAAAGAAAGAAAGAAATGGCAGTAACAAAATAAGAAAACAAAAGGTCATGGGGTACACGAAAATGATCTATGTGCTTAAATCCCTCATATACATACTGTTACATCGCCATGTAATTGTATTTCCTCTTTTCACGGGAGTCGAGTGTGAAAATTAGCCACATGGCCCCATAGAGATAAACACCAGTAATCCACAGATACAAAGACACTTACGTCATCATCCGGCGACGCCCGGCTGCGCTGAGAAAAGGACGCGTATGATACCCGTCTGACGGGAGAAAGGAAACTTTTTCGACCAATATTATACGTTGTAAAACCCTGTCAAAGCATGAATAATGAGTAAATAATAGATAATTATATCATATACAAGTATTTCGTACATGATTTGTTATGGAAAATGTATAAATATTGAAAAGGAAAAATATCACGATTAGTAGGCCCTTCACATTTTTACGCATAGCACACGTATTTTCAGTCCAATTTTAACGTATTATGGCTCATTTTGTAGCTGAATAATAGATAAATTACATGATGCATTAAGGATTTGCAACATTTTCATGTGCTTCTCATAAAAGTGACATATTTTCAGCATCCCTTTTTAGGGTGTCAAGATAGTGGGCTTCGGAAATATTCACTAGAAAATTAGTAAGGTTGACTTCTAAAAAATGGCTTCTGCATATTACAGTAGAAGGATAGTTCAGATATGAAATCAGAATGGCTGTATTTTTTTTTTTTTTTTTTTGTAACTAAAATTTGTTCATAACTCTCTGCATCACCACCAAAGTGCAATAAGCATTTGTTAGGTTAAAACACACCTTTGGTTAAAATCCCATTAAAGTGTGTTCTTAACTTTTAGAAATATGAGAAGAATACACAAAGAAACAAATGGAGGTAACTAAATAAACAAAAGATCATGAGGTACACGAAAATGATCTATGTGCTTATATACCTTATATACATACTTTTACATCGCCATGTAATTGTATTTCGTCTTTTCACGGGAGTCTGAGTGTGAAAATTAGCTACATGGCCTCATAGAGTTAAACACCAGTAATCCGCAGATACAAAGCCACTTACGTCATCATCCGGCGACGCCCGGCTGCGCTGAGAAAAGGACGCGTATGATACCCGTCTGACTGGAGAATGGAAACTTTTTCGACCAATATTATACGTTGCAAAACCCCATCAGAGCACGAATAATGGGTAAATAATAGATAATTATATCATATACAAATATTTTGTACATGATTTGTTATGTAAATTGTATAAGTAATGAAAAGGCAAAAGATCATGATTATTAGGTCCTACACATTTTTACGCATAGCACACGTATTTTCAGTCCAATTTTAACGTATTATGGCTCATTTTATAGCTGAATAATAGATATATTACATGATGCATTAAGGATTTGCAACATTTTCATGTGCTTCTCATAAAAGTGACATATTTTCAACATCCCTTTTTAGGGTGTCAAGATAGTGGGCTTCGGAAATATTCACTAGAAAATTAGTAAGGTTGACTTCTAAAAAATGGCTTCTGCATATTACAGTAGAAGGATAGTTCAGATATGAAATCAGAATGGCTGTATTTTTTTTTTTTTTTTTTTGTAACTAAAATTCGTTCATAACTTTCTGCATCACCACCAAAGTGCAATAAGCATCTGTTAGGTTAAAACACACCTTTGGTTAAAATCCCACTAAAGTGTGTTCTTAACTTTTAGAAATATGAGAAAAATAAACAAAGAAACAAATGGAAGTAACAATAAATAAACAAAAGATCATGGGGGTACATGAACATTATCCATGTGCTCAAATACCTTATATACATACATATAGATGCTTATTGCACTTTTACATCGCCATGTAATTGTATTTCGTCTTTTCACGGGAGTCTGAGTGTGAAAATTAGCTACATGGCCTCATAGATTTCAACACCAGTAATCCGCAGATACAAAGCCACTTACGTCATCATCCGGCGACGCCCGGCTGCGCTGAGAAAAGGACGCGTATGATACCCGTCTGACTGGAGAATGGAAACTTTTTCGACCAATATTATACGTTGTAAAACCCCATCAGAGCATGAATAATGGGTAATTGATAGATAATTATATCATATACAAGTATTTCGTACATGATTTTTTATGTAAAATGTATAAATATTGAAAAGGAAAAAGATCACGATTATTAGGCCCTTCACATTTTTACGCATAGCACACGTATTTTCAGTCCAATTTTAACGCATTATGGCTCATTTTGTAGCTGAATAATAGATAAATTACATGATGCATTAAGGATTTGCAACATTTTCATGTGCTTCTCATAAAAGTGACATTTTCAGCATCCCTTTTTAGGGTGTCAAGATAGTGGGCTTCGGAAATATTCACTAGAAAATTAGTAAGGTTGACTTCTAAAAATGGCTTCTGCATCTTACAGTAGAATGATATTTCAGATATGAAATCAGAATAGCTGTTTTTTTTTTTTTTTTTTTTTTTTTTTTTTGTGTAACTAAAATTTGTTCATTACTCTCTGCATCACCACCAAAGTGCAATAAGCATCTGTTAGGTTAAAACACACCTTTAGTTAAAATCCCATTAAAGTATGTTCTTAACTTTTAGAAATATGAGAAAAATAAACAAACAGAAACAAATGGAAGTAACAATAAATAAACAAAAGGTCATGGGGTACACAAAAATGATCTATGTGCTTAAACACCTTATATACATACTTTTACATCGCCATGTAATTGTATTTCGTCTTTTCACGGGAGTCTGAATGTGAAAATTAGCTACATGGCCTCATAGAGTTAAACACCAGTAATCCGCAGATACAAAGCCACTTACGTCATCATCCGGCGACGCCCGGCTGCGCTGAGAAAAGGACGCGTATGATACCCGTCTGACTAGAGAATGGAAACTTTTTCGACCAATATTATACGTTGTAAAACCCCATCAGAGCATGAATAATGGGTAAATAATAGATAATTATATCATATACAAGTATTTCGTACATGATTTGTTATGTAAAATGTATAAATATTGGAAAGGAAAAAGATCACGATTAGTAGGCCCTTCACATTTTTACGCATAGCACACGTATTTTCAGTCCAATTTTAACGCATTATGGCTCATTATGTGGCTGAATAATAGATATATTACATGATGCATTAAGGATTTGCAACATTTTCATGTGCTTCTCATAAAAGTGACATATATTTTCAGCATCCCTTTTTAGGTTGTCAAGATAGTGGGCTTCGGAAATATTCACTAGAAAATTAGTAAGGTTGACTTCTAAAAAATGGCTTCTGCATATTACAGTAGAATGATAGTTCAGATATGAAATCAGAATGGCTGTATGATTTTTTTTTTTTTTTTTTTTTTTTTGCGATTTTTAAAAATATGGTCAATGTAGACCCCCGAGATCACTGCCACCACTCTACATTATACGTAAGATTTTGAGATACCTTACCTGCTGGCATTGTCCGATATGCCGCCGATATCTCGATACACCACCTTTGTAAGCGAAAAAGCTGTATGAGACGCAATTTTAGTCCAAATAAGTTTATGGTTCATTTGTGGCTGAATAATACATCTAGTGCTTGTTCAAGATGGATTTTGCATGTGAAAAAAACTCACTAAAAATTCACACACAAATAAGAAATAAAGTCGAAATCGAAAAAAACGGCTTCGAACAAGCACTAGACCTAGGATGAATCTGTTCAAAATCACATCAGAATGCCTGTATATTTTTTTTCTGGATTTTAAATAATAGCCGTTTTGTCAATTTTCAAACAGAGCTTCTGAATTTTGCAGATTTTTGATAATTCAAAAAGTGTTCGGCCGATGTCGAAAAAATCGACCTCAGGGACCTAAATAAAAGGGTGTTAGTTCCATCAAAATCGGCAAAAAAAAAAAAAAAAAAAAAAAATCGGGTACAGTATTTGATAAAGAAAATAAGCATCTGGTAAGTTGAATAAATTAGTGCCAATGAGTACTGTACTTCAGTACTTGGTTCTTTCTAGGGAAATCAAAATACAGTAAATGGATACCTGTTACTTATGTCAAACAAGTTTAAGGTAAGTAATGTTGTTAATCATAGCAGATAATGGGAATGCTATGTAAGTAAATAAGTCAGGTAAGTAAGGCAAATCAGTGCTAGGTAAGTAAGATATAAAATGTGATTGCCAGGTAAGTAATGTATGCAATGTGGGTGCCAGGTAAGTAATGTATGTAATGTGGGTGCCAGGTAAGTAATGTATGTAATGTGGGTGCCAGGTAAGTAATTAGGAAACATTATCATCGGGTAGAGTACACGATGAAAGAGTAAGCGTCTGGGAAGTCGAATAAATAAGTGCCAAGAGGACTGTGCTTCAGCACTTGATTCTTCCTAGGGAAATCATAAAGTAGATGAGTGCTTTTTAGGTATGTCAAACAAGTTCAAGGTAAGTAATGTTGTTGATCATAGTAAATAATGTGTGCTGTGCAAATAAATGAGTGTTTGGTAAGTAATGCAAATGAGTACCAGGTAAGTAAGGTATGTAATATGTGTGCCTGGTAACTAATGCAATATGATTGTCAGGTAAGTGAGGTAATTGAGCATCAGGTAAATAAGGTAATGTGAGTGCCTGGTAAGTAAACATCGGGCAAGACGAGAGCACCGTGAATTAGGTCCCGGTAGGTGCAAATAGTGTTAAGTAAGGTGAGTGTCAGGTATGAAAGGAACACTAACACCGGCTAGATTACTCGATAAAGATAGTTCTTTCTAGGGGAATCAAAGCACATGAGTGCCAGTTAGGTACGTCAAACAAATGCAAGTAATGTTAATTATAGTAAATAATGTGCGTGCTATGTAAGTAAATAAGCGTCAGGTAAGTAGGGCAAATTTGTGCCAGGTAAGTAAGTTACGTCGAGTGAGTGCCAGGTAAGTAGAGCATGTAATGTGATTGTCAGGTAACCAAGGAATACGAGCACTAAGTAGGCAGTGTGAGTGTCGGGTAAGCAATCGTTTAGTAAGATAAGAGCACCAAGCAGAATAATGAAACGGCAGATGGGTTACTTACATTAGCGTCAAGCAAGGTTAGTGCCAGGTAAATAAGAAACATTAGCATTGGGTATACTCGATAAATAAGGTAAGCGTCTAGTAAGATGAGAGCACCAAGGAGAGTAATTGATCAGTAATTAGGTTGCCTACATTAGTGTCAAGTAAGGTTAGTGCCAAGTAAATAATAACCATTAGCATCGGGTAGAGTACTCGATAAAGAAAGTAAGTTTCTGGTAAGTCGAATAAAAAAGTGCAAATGAGTACATTGCTTCAGCACTTGGTTCTTTCTCGGGGAATCAAAGTACAGTAAGGGAGATCAAGGTAATTCAGTGTTAATCGTAGTAAATAATTTAAGTGCTATGTAAGGGAATAAGTCAGGTAAGGCAAATCAGTGCACGGTAAGGTATGTGATGTGAGTGCCAGGTAAGTAATGTATGTAATGTGATTGTCAGGTAACTAAGGAATTAGAACACCAGGTAAATAAGGCAATCTGGGTGCCAGGTAAGTAATCGTATAGTGAGATGAGAGCACCAAGCAGAGAAATTGAACACCAGATAGGTTACCTACATTAATGTCAAGTAGGGTTAATGCCTAGTAAATAAGAAACATTACCATCGGGTACAGTACTCGATAAAGAAAATAAGCATCTGGTAAGTTGAATAAATTAGTGCCAATGAGTAATGTACTTCAGTACTTGGTTCTTTCTAGGGAAATCAAAATACAATAAATAGATATCTGTTAGGTATGTCAAACAAGTTCAAGGTAAGTAATGTTGTTAATCATAGCAAATGTGAGTGCTATGTAAGTAAATGAGTGTCAGGTAAGAAGGGCAAATCAGTGCCAGGTAAGTAAGATATAAAATATGAGTGCCAGGTAATGTATGCAATGTGGGTGCCAGGTAAGTAATGTATGCAATGTGGGTGCCAGGTAAGTAATGTATGTAATGTGGGTGCCCGGTAAGTAATGTATGCAATGTGGGGTGCCAGGTAAGTAATGCATGTAATGTGCCAAGTAAGGGTTTTGCCAGGTAATTAAGAAACATTATCATCGGGTAGAGTACACGATAAAGAAAGTAAGCGTCTGGGAAGTCGAATAAATAAGTGCCAATGAGGACTGTGCTTCAGCACTTGATTCTTCCTAGGGAAATCATAATAAAGTAAATGAGTGTCTGTTAGGTATGTCCAACAAGTTCAGGGTAAGTAATGTAAACCATAGTAAATAATGTGTGCTATGCAAGTAAATGAGTGTCAGGTAAGTAAGGCAAGTGAGTACCGGGTAAGTAAGGTATGTAATGTGTGTGCCTGATTACTAATGTAATATGATTGTCAGCTAAGTGAGGTAATTGAGCACCAGGTAAATAAGGTAATGTGAGTGACTGGCAAGTAAACATCAGGCAAGACGAGAGCACCGTGATTTAGGTCCCGGTAGGGTGCAAATAGTAGTGTCAAGTAAGGTGAGTGTCAGGTATGAAAGGAACACTAACACCGGCTAGATTACTCGATAAAGATAGTTCTTTCTAGGGGAATCAAAGCACATTGAGTGCCAGTTAGGTACGTCAAACACATGCAAGTAATGTTAGTTATAGTAAATAATGTGCGTGCTATGTAAGTAAATAAGCGTCAGGTAAGTAGGGCAAATTTGTGCCAGGTAAGTAAGTTACGTCGAGTGAGTGCCAGGTAAGTAGTGCATGTAATGTGATTGTCAGGTAACCAAGGAATACGAGCACTAAGTAAGGCAGTGTGAGTGTCGGGTAAGCAATCGTTTAGTAAGATAGCACCAAGCAGAATAATGAAACGGCCAATAGGTTACCTACATTAGCGTCAAGCAAGGTTAGTGCCAGGTAAATAAGAAACAGCATTGGGTAGAGTACTCGATAAAGAAGGTAAGCGTCTAGTAAGATGAGAGCACCAAGGAGAGTAATTGATCAGTAATTAGGTTGCCTACATTAGTGTCAAGTAAGGTTAGTGCCAAGTAAATAATAACCATTAGCATCGGGTAGAGTACTCGATAAAGAAAGTAAGCATCTGGTAAGTCGAATAAAAAAAAGCGCAAATGAGTACGTTGCTTCAGCACTTGGTTCTCTAGGTGAATCAAATGACACTGAGGGAGTTCAAGGTAATTCAATGTTAATCGTAGTAAATAATGTAAGTGCTATGCAAGTCAGGTAAGGCAAATCAGTGCACGGTAAGGTATGTAATGTGAGTGCCAGGTAAGTAGTATATGTAATGTGATTGTCAGGCAATTGAGGAATTCGAGCACCAGGTAAATAAGGCAAGGTGAGTGCCAGGTAAGTAATCGTCTAGTAAGATTACAGCACCAAGGAGAGTAATTGGACACCAGGTATGTTGCCTATATTAGTGTCAAGTATGGTTAGTGCCAGGTAAATAAGAAACATTAACATCGGGTAGAGTACTCTATAAAGAAAGTAAACATCCGGTAAGTCGAATAAATTAGAGCTAATGAGTACTGTGCTTCTTTCTTGGGGAATTAAAGTACACTAAGTACCAGTTAGGCACGTCAAACAAATACAAGTAATGCTAATTGGATTAAATAATGTGAGTGTTCTGTAAGTACATAAGTGTCGGGTAAGGCAAATGAGTGCCAGGTAAGTTAGTTATGTAATGTGAGTGCCAGGTAAGTAGTGAATGTAATGTAATTGTCAGGTAACTAAGGAATTCGAGCACCAGGTAAATAAGACAATGTGAGTGCCAGGTAAGTAATCATCTAGTACGATAAGAGCACTAAGCAGACTGATTAAACGGCAGATAGGTTGCCTACATTAGCGTCAAGGTTAGTGCCAGGTAGGTAAGAAACAGCATCGAGTAGAGTACTCGATAAAGAAGGTAAGCGTCTGGTAAGTCAAATAAATTAGTGCTAATGAGTACTGTGCTTCAGTACGTAGTTCTTTCTAGGGAAATCAAAATACAGTAAATGAGTGTCTGTTACGCATGCCAAACAAGTTCAAGGTGAGTAATGTTAATCATAGTAAATAATGTTAGTGTTGTATAAGTAAATGAGTGTCAGGTAAGTAAGGCAAATCAGTGCCAGGTAAGTAAGATAATACAATGTGAGTGCCAAGTAAATAATGTATGTATGTGGGTGCCAGACAAATAAGGCATGTAATGCAGTGCCAGGTAAGGTTAGTACCAGGTTTAAGAAACATTAGCATCGAGTAGAGTACTCGACTTATTAAGTTTGCGCTTAGTAAGACGAATAAGTGTCAATGAGTACTGTGCTCCACCATTTAGATCTTTCTAGGGAAATCAAAATACATTAAATGAGTGCCTGTTAGGTTTGTCAAACAAGTTCAAGGTAAGTAATGTTGTTGATCATAGTAAATAATGTGAGTGCTATGCAAGTATATGACTGTCAGGTAAGTAGGGCAAATGAGTGCCAGGTAAGTAGGGCAAATAAGGTAACGTGAATGCCTGGTAAGTAAACACCAGGTAAGACGAGAGCACAAATTAGGAGGAGTTCCAGATAAGGTGGAAATATTAGTGTCAAGTAAGGTAAGTGTCAGGTATGAAAGGAACATTAGCAACGGGTAGAGTACTCGATAAAGAAAGTAAACGCCTGGTATGTCGATTAAATAAGTGCCAATGACTACGGGACTTCAGCACTTAGTTCTCTCTAGACGAATCAAAGTACACTGTGTGCCAGGTAGGTACGTCAAACAAATGCAAGTAATGATAATCATAGTAAATAATGTGAGTGCCATAAATGAGTGTCAGGTAAGGCAAATTAGTGCCAGGTAAGTAAGTTATGTAATGTGAGTGCCAGGTAAGTAGTGTATGTAATGTGATTGTCAGGTAACTAAGGAATTCGACACGGCTAAGGCAAGGTGAGTGCCAGGTAAGTAATCGTCTAGTAAGATTACAGCACCAAGGAGAGTAATTGAACACCAGGTATGTTGCCTATATTAGTGTCAAGTAAGGTTAATGCCAGGTAAATAAGAAATATTAACATCGGGTAGAGTACTCGATAAAGAAAGTAAACATCCGGTAAGTCGAATAAATCAGAGCCAATGAGTGCTGTGCTTCTTTCTAGGGGAATTAAAGTACACTGAGTACCAGTTAGGCACGTCAAAAAAATGCAAGTGATGCTAATTAGAATAAATAATGTGTTATGTAAGTAAATAAGTGTCGGGTAAGTAAGGCAAATGAGTGCCAGGTAAGTAAGTTATGTAATGTGAGTGCCAGGTAAGTAGTGAATGTAATGTGATTGCCAGGTAAGTAGTGAATGTAATGTGAGTGCCAGGTAAGTAGTGAATGTAATGTGATAGTCAGGTAACTAAGGAATTCGAGCACCAGGTAACTAAGGAATTCGAGCACCAGGTAAATAAGGCAATGTGAGTGCCAGGTAAGTAATCGTCTAGTAAGATGAGAGCACTAAGCAGAATGATTAAACGGCAGATAGGTTGCCTACATTAGCGTCAATGTTAGTGCCAGGTAGGTAAGAAACAGCATCGAGTAGAGTACTCGATAAAGAAAGTAAGCGTCTGGTAAGTCGAATAAATTAGTGCCAATGAGTACTGTGCTTCAGTACGTAGTTCTTTCTAGGGAAATCAAAATACAGTAAATGAGTGTCTGTTACGCATGCCAAACAAGTTCTAGGTGAGTAATGTTAATCATAATAAATAATGTTAGTGTTGTATAAGTAAATGAGTGTCAGGTAAGTAAGGCAAATCAGTGCCAGGTAAGTAAGATATACAATGTGAGTGCCAAGTAAGTAATGTATGTAATGTGGGTGCCAAAGCAAGTAATGCATGTAATGCGGGTGCCAGGTAAGGTTAGTACCAGGTAAT
>NW_020871428.1:125317-132817 GCF_003789085.1 Penaeus vannamei | reverse complement strand
CTTAACTTTTAGAAATATGAGAAAACAAATAAAAAAAAAAGAAAGAAAGAAATGGCAGTAACAAAATAAGTAAACAAAAGGTCATGGGGTACACGAAAATGATCTATGTGCGTAAATACCTCATCTACATACTTTATATCGCCATGTAATTGTATTTCGTCTTTTCACGGGAGTCTGAGTGTGAAATTAGCTACATGGCCTCATAAAGTTAAACACCAGTAATCCGCAGATACAAAGCCACTTACGTCATCATCCGGCAACGCCCGGCTGCGCTGAGAAAAGGACGCGTATGATACCCGTCTGACTGGAGAATGGAAACTTTTTCGACCAATATTATACGTTGTAAAACCCCATCAGAGCACGAATAATGGGTAAATAATAGATAATTATATCATATACAAGTATTTCGTACATGATTTGTTATGTAAAATGTATAAATATTGAAAAGGAAAAAGATCACGATTAGTAGGCCCTTCACATTTTTACGCATAGCACACGCATTTTCAGTCCAATTTTAATGTATTATGGCTCATTTTGTAGCTGAATAATAGATATGTTACATGATGCATTAAGGATTTGCAACATTTTCATGTGCTTCTCATAAAAGTGACATTTTCAGCATCCCTTTTTAGGGTGTCAAGATAGTGGGCTTCGGAAATATTCACTAGAAAATTAGTAAGGTTGACTTCTAAAAAATGGCTTCTGCATATTACAGTAGAAGGATAGTTCAGATATGAAATAAAAATGGCTGTATGATTTTTTTTTTTTTTTGTAACAAAAATTTGTTCATAACTTTCTGCATCAACATCAAAGTGCAATAAGCATCTGTTAGGTTAAAACACACCTTTGGTTAAAATCACATTAAAGTGTGTTCTTAACTTTTAGAAATATGAGAAAAATAAACAAAGAAACAAATGGAAGTAACAATAAATAAACAAAAGATCATGGGGGTACATGAACATTATCCATTTGCTCAAATACCTTATATACATACATATAGATGCTTATTGCACTTTTACATCGCCATGTAATTATATTTCGTCTTTTCACGGGAGTCTGAGTGTGAAAATTAGCTACATGGCCTCATCGATTTCAACACCAGTAATCCGCAGATACAAAGCCACTTACGTCATCATCCGGCAACGCCCGGCTGCGCTGAGAAAAAGAACGCGTATGATACCCGTCTGTCTAGAGAATGGAAACTTTTTTCGACCAATATTATACGTTGTAAAACCCCATCAGAGCACGAATAATGGGTAAATAATAGATAATTATATCACATACAAGTATTTCGTATATGATTTGTTATGTAAAATGTGTAAATATTGAAAAGGAAAAAGATCACGATTAGTAGGCCCTTCACATTTTTACGCATAGCACACGTATTTTCAGTCCAATTTTAACGTATTATGGCTCATTTTGTAGCTGAATAATAGATATATTACATGATGCATTAAGGATTTGCAACATTTTCATGTGCTTCTCATAAAAGTGACATATTTTCAGCATCCCTCTTTAGGGTGTCAAAATAGTGGGCTGCGGAAATATTCACTAGAAAATTAGTAAGGTTGACTTTTAAAAAAATGGCTTCTGCATATTACAGTAGAAGGATAGTTCAGATATGAAATCAGAATAGCTGTTTTTTTTTTATTTTTATTTTAACTAAAATTTGTTCATAACTCTCTGCATCACCACCAAAGTGCAATAAGCATCTGGTAGGTTAAAACACACCTTTGATTAAAATCCCATTAAAGTGTGTTCTTCACTTATAGAAATATGAGAAAATAAACAAACACAGAAACAAATGGAAGTAACAATAAATAAACAAAAGATCATGGGGTACACGAAAATGATCTATGTGCTTAAATACCTTATATACATACTTTTACATCGCCATGTAATTGTATTTCGTCTTTTCACGGGAGTCTGAGTGTGAAAAAAGCACATGGCCTCATAGAGTTAAACACCAGTAATCCGCAGATACAAAGCCACTTACTTACGTCATCATCCGGCGAAGCCCGGCTGCGCTGAGAAATGGACGCGTATGATACCCGTCTGACTGGAGAATGGAAACTTTTTCGACCAATATTTATACGTTGTAAAACCCCATCAGAGCATAATGGGTAAATAATAGATAATTTATATCATATACAAGTATTTCGTACATGATTTTATGTAAAATGTATAATATTTGAAAAGGAAAAAATCACGATTAGTAGGCCCTTCACATTTTTACGCATAGCACACGTATTTTCAGTCCAAATTTAACGTATTATGGCTCATTTTGTAGCTGAATAATAGATATATTACATGATGCATTAAGGATTTGCAACATTTTCATGTGCTTATCATAAAAGTGACATTTTCAGCATCCCTCTTAAGGGTGTCAAGATAGTGGGCTTCGGAAATATTCACTAGAAGATTTATAAGGTTGACTTCTAAAAAATGGCTTCTGCATATTACAGTAGAAGGATAGTTCAGATATGAAATCAGAATAGCTGTTTTTTTTTTTGTTTTTTTTTTTGTAACTAAAATTTGTTTATAACTCTCTGCATCACCACCAAAGTGCAATAAGCATCTAGTAGGTTAAAACACACCTTTGATTAAAATCCCATTAAAGTGTGTTCTTCACTTATAGAAATATGAGAAAAAAAACAAACACAGAAACAAATGGAAGTAACAATAAATAAACAAAAGGTCATGGGGTACACAAAAATGATCTATGTGCTTAAACACCTTATATACATGCTTTTACATCGCCATGTAATTGTATTTCGTCTTTTCACGGGAGTCTGAGTGTGAAAATAAGCCACATGGCCTCAGAGTTAAACACCAGTAATCCGCAGATACAAAGCCACTTACGTCATCATCCGGCGACGCCGGCTGCGCTGAGAAAAGGACGCGTATGATACCCGTCTGACTAGAATGGAAACTTTTTCGACCAATATTATACGTTGTAAAATCCCATCAGAGCATGAATAATGGGTAAATAATAGATAATTATATCATATACAAGTATTTCGTACATGATTTGATATGTAAATGTATAAATATTGGAAAGGAAAAAGATCACGATTAGTAGGCCCTTCACATTTTTATGCATAGCACACGTATTTTCAGTCCAATTTTAACGCATTATGGCTCATTTTGTGGCTGAATAATAGATATATTACATGATGCATTAAGGATTTGCAACATTTTCATGTGCTTCTCATAAAAGTGACATATAATTTCAGCATTCCTTTTTAGGTTGTCAAGATAGTGGGCTTCGGAAATATTCACTAGAAAATTAGTAAGGTTGACTTCTAAAAAATGGCTTCTGCATATTATAGTAGAAGGATAATTCAGATATGAAATCAGAATGGCTGTATGATTTTTTTTTTTTTTTTTTTTTTTGCGATTTTTAAAAATATGGTCAATGTAGACCCCCGAGATCACTGCCACCCCTCTACATTATACGTAAGATTTGAGATACCTTACCTGCTGGCATTGTCCGATATGCCGCCGATATCTCGATACACCACCTTTGTAAGCGAAAAAGCTGTATGAGACGCAATTTTAGTCCAAAATAAGTTTTATGGTTCATTTTGTGGCTGAATAATACATCTAGTGCTTGTTCAAGATGGATTTTGCATGTGAAAAAAACTCACTAAAAATTCACACACAAATAAGAAATAAAGTCGAAATCGAAAAAAGACGGCTTCGAACAAGCACTAGACCTAGGATGAATCTGTTCAAAATCACATCAGAATGCCTGTATATTTTTTTTCTGGATTTTAAATAATAGCCGTTTTGTCAATTTTCAAACAGAGCTTCTGAATTTTGCAGATTTTTGATAATTCAAAAAGTGTTCGGCCGATGTCGAAAAAATCGACCTCAGGGACCTAAATAAAAGGGTGTTAGTTCCATCAAAATCGGCAAAAAAAAAAAAAAAAAAAAAAAATCGGGTACAGTATTTGATAAAGAAAATAAGCATCTGGTAAGTTGAATAAATTAGTGCCAGTGAGTACTGTACTTCAGTACTTGGTTCTTTCTAGGGAAATCAAAATACAGTAAATGGATACCTGTTACTTATGTCAAACAAGTTTAAGGTAAGTAATGTTGTTAATCATAGCAGATAATGGGAATGCTATGTAAGTAAATAAGTCAGGTAAGTAAGGCAAATCAGTGCTAGGTAAGTAAGATATAAAATGTGATTGCCAGGTAAGTAATGCAATGTGGGCAATGTGGGTGCCAGGTAAGTAATGCATGTAATGTGGGTGCCAGGTAAGTGTAGTGCCAGGTAATTAAGAAACATTATCATCGGGTAGAGTACACGATAAAGAAAGTAAGCGTCTGGGAAGTCGAATAAATAAGTGCCAATGAGGACTGTGCTTCAGCACTTGATTCTTCCTAGGGAAATCATAAAGTAAATGAGTGCTGTTTAGGTATGTCAAACAAGTTCAAGGTAAGTAATGTTGTTGATCATAGTAAATAATGTGTGCTGTGCAAATAAATGAGTGTTAGGTAAGTAATGCAAATGAGTACCAGGTAAGTAAGGTATGTAATGTGTGTGCCTGGTAACTAATGTAATATGATTGTCAGGTAAGTGAGGTAATTGAGCATCAGGTAAATAAGGTAATGTGAGTGCCTGGTAAGTAAACATCGGGCAAGACGAGAGCACCGTGAATTAGGTCCCGGTAGGGTGCAAATAGTAGTGTTAAGTAAGGTGAGTGTCAGGTATGAAAGGAACACTAACACCGGCTAGATTACTCGATAAAGATAGTTCTTTCTAGGGGAATCAAAGCACATTGAGTGCCAGTTAGGTACGTCAAACAAATGCAAGTAATGTTAATTATAGTAAATAATGTGCGTGCTATGTAAGTAAATAAGCGTCAGGTAAGTAGGGCAAATTTGTGCCAGGTAAGTAAGTTACGTCGAGTGAGTGCCAGGTAAGTAGTGCATGTAATGTGATTGTCAGGTAACCAAGGAATACGAGCACTAAGTAAGGCAGTGTGAGTGTCGGGTAAGCAATCGTTTAGTAAGATAAGAGCACCAAGCAGAATAATGAAACGGCAGATGGGTTACTTACATTAGCGTCAAGCAAGGTTAGTGCCAGGTAGGTAAGAAACATTAGCATTGGGTATACTCGATAAATAAGGTAAGCGTCTAGTAAGATGAGAGCACCAAGGAGAGTAATTGATCAGTAATTAGGTTGCCTACATTAGTGTCAAGTAAGGTTAGTGCCAAGTAAATAATAACCATTAGCATCGGGTAGAGTACTCGATAAAGAAAGTAAGTTTCTGGTAAGTCGAATAAAAAAGTGCAAATGAGTACATTGCTTCAGCACTTGGTTCTTTCTCGGGGAATCAAAGTACAGTAAGGGAGATCAAGGTAATTCAGTGTTAATCGTAGTAAATAATTTAAGTGCTATGTAAGGGAATAAGTCAGGTAAGGCAAATCAGTGCACGGTAAGGTATGTGATGTGAGTGCCAGGTAAGTAATGTATGTAATGTGATTGTCAGGTAACTAAGGAATTAGAGCACCAGGTAAATAAGGCAATCTGGGTGCCAGGTAAGTAATCGTATAGTGAGATGAGAGCACCAAGCAGAGAAATTGAACACCAGATAGGTTACCTACATTAATGTCAAGTAGGGTTAATGCCTAGTAAATAAGAAACATTACCATCGGATACAGTACTCGATAAAGAAAAATAAGCATCTGGTAAGTTGAATAAATTAGTGCCAATGAGTAATGTACTTCAGTACTTAGTTCTTTCTAGGGAAATCAAAATACAATAAATAGATATCTGTTACGTATGTCAAACAAGTTCAAGGTAAGTAATGTTGTTAATCATAGCAAATGTGAGTGCTATGTAAGTAAATGAGTGTCAGGTAAGAAGGGCAAATCAGTGCCAGGTAAGTAAGATATAAATATGAGTGCCAGGTAATATGCAATGTGGTGCCAGGTAAGTAATGTATGCAATGTGGGTGCCAGGTAAGTAATGTATGTAATGTGGGTGCCCGGTAAGTAATGTATGCAATGTGGGGTGCCAGGTAAGTAATGCATGTAATGTGCCAAGTAAGGGTTTTGCCAGGTAATTAAGAAACATTATCATCGGGTAGAGTACACGATAAAGAAAGTAAGCGCCTGGGAAGTCGAATAAATAAGTGCCAATGAGGACTGTGCTTCAGCACTTGATTCTTCCTAGGGAAATCATAATAAAGTAAATGAGTGTCTGTTAGGTATGTCCAACAAGTTCAGGGTAAGGAATGTAAACCATAGTAAATAATGTGTGCTATGCAAGTAAATGAGTGTCAGGTAAGTAAGGCAAGTGAGTACCGGGTAAGTAAGGTATGTAATGTGTGTGCCTGATTACTGTAATATGATTGTCAGCTAAGTGAGGTAATTGAGCACCAGGTAAATAAGGTAATGTGAGTGACTGGCAAGTAAACATCGGGCAAGACGAGAGCACCGTGAATTAGGTCCCGGTAGGGTGCAAATAGTAGTGTTAAGTAAGGTGAGTGTCAGGTATGAAAGGAACACTAACACCGGCTAGATTACTCGATAAAGATAGTTCTTTCTAGGGGAATCAAAGCACATTGAGTGCCAGTTAGGTACGTTAAACAAATGCAAGTAATGTTAATTATAGTAAATAATCTGCGTGCTATGTAAGTAAATAAGCGTCAGGTAAGTAGGGCAAATTTGTGCCAGGTAAGTAAGTTACGTCGAGTGAGTGCCAGGTAAGTAGTGCATGTAATGTGATTGTCAGGTAACCAAGGAATACGAGCACTAAGTAAGGCAGTGTGAGTGTCGGGTAAGCAATCGTTTAGTAAGATAGCACCAAGCAGAATAATGAAACGGCCAATAGGTTACCTACATTAGCGTCAAGCAAGGTTAGTGCCAGGTAAATAAGAAACAGCATTGGGTAGAATACTCGATAAAGAAGGTAAGCGTCTAGTAAGATGAGAGCACCAAGGAGAGTAATTGATCAGTAATTAGGTTGCCTACATTAGTGTCAAGTAAGGTTAGTGCTAAGTAAATAATAACCATTAGCATCGGGTAGAGTACTCGATAAAGGAAGTAAGCTTCTGGTAAGTCGAATAAAAAAAGCGCAAATGAGTACGTTGCTTCAGCATTTGGTTCTCTAGGTGAATCAAATGACACTGAGGGAGTTCAAGGTAATTCAATGTTAATCGTAGTAAATAATGTAAGTGCTATGCAAGTCAGGTAAGGCAATATCAGTGCAGCGGTAAGGGTATGTAATGTGAGTGCCAGGTAAGTAGTATATGTAATGTGATTGTCGGCAATTGGAATTCGAGCAACCAGGTAGAATAAGGCCAGGGAGTGCCAGTAAGTAATAATTAGTACGATAAGAAGCATCTAACGCAGAGATGAATTTAAACGGCAGGATTAGGTTGCCTACATTACGTCAAGGTAGTGCCAGAGTAGGTAAGAAACAGCATCGAGTAGAGTACTCGACTTATTAAGTATGGCGCGTAGTCAAGACGAATAAAGTGT
>NW_020871428.1:105000-110000 GCF_003789085.1 Penaeus vannamei | reverse complement strand
TATATATATATATATATATATATATATATTATATATATACACACACACACACACACACACACACACACACACACACACACACTATATTATATATATATATATATATATATATATATATATATATATATATATATATATATATATATATATTATATATATATGTGTGTGTGTGTGTGTGTGTGTGTGTGTGTGAGAGAGAGAGAGAGAGAGAGAGAGAGACAGAGGGAGATAAATGTGAAGAAAAAAAAACCCTAGTCGGAAAATATAGGAAAATCACGACAAAATCCTGAACATCGTCGAAGTGCATATTCCATAATAAATGTAAACTCATGCATATGACACACATGCCGCACCTGAACACAAAATAAATACATAGAGGATGAGGCCAAGAAAAAAACGGAGAATCTGAATGATAAACTGGACATAAAGACGAAAAGATACATGGAGTAAGGGAATGACTGACAGAAGCTGGGGAGAGACTAAAGAGATCCAACATAACACAATGCCGAGATATGAACGATGCTGAGAACGACAGGAAATGTCAGGGGAGGCCTCTGCTCAATAGTGGACTCGGAATGGCTTTGTGCATGTATGTATATCTCTCTATATATATACAAAGATATGTATATATATGTATATATATACACATAAATATAAATATACATATATATGCACACACACACACACACACACACACACAGGCGATAGAGATGTCAAACGTTTAGTTACCCAAACAGAACTATTGAAGCATGGGAGAATCTTCGAAAACAACATAGCGAGAGCCAAAAATGTGCATCAACATAAAAAGTTATGCGATAATTTAAATATAGAAGATGAGACCACCTGAGCTTAGTTATTTTCCCATACTGAAACAGCTTAGTAAGAACACACATAATTCTTCACCATTTTGCAATGTCACACCTGAATGTTATTAAAGAGTAATTGATCTTTTTAAAGAGAATCCCCCCACCCCCTAAACACACACACACATCAGAAAATACATCCATGTATCCACAATTTAAGTCATTTTACATCATAGACCTAAGAAAGAAATACGCTGTATATTGAATAAAATCGTGAAGAATTAAAAACTCATTCAAAACGTCGAGGAGTGAAAAGCGAAGTCATCTCCACGCATTTGGACAGAGGATAAATATTTGTCCAACGCGAATGGCAGCGAACAAGCGCGTGCCAGTGCCAGTAAAACACCTGGTTGTTAAAAGGCACAGCACATGCTAATGAGAGGACTTCTTAAACATTTTAGAGGTCAAAATATATATTCACTATCTGTCCTCCGTCATTTCCCTTCAACAGTTCTAATTCATGGTACCTGGACAGCAGTTATTTTAACAATAAATGATAACAATATTAGAAAAGCGGTATAATATACTGACACAATCTCCATCCCTGTGCAACAGTAATTGCAGTACAAAGAGTAAAATTAATGGTGATGACAATAATAGCAAGAACTAATCAATAAATATTTATCATTATATAAATGAAACATATTATATGACTATTGCTACGATTGTGATGACCATCATTGCAAATACAATATAGAATATATAAAATGTTATGAGTCAACTGAGAGAAGTAACAAAACACTAGTAGAATCAGTAAGTATAGTGATTAGGATAACACTATCTCTCCGCATCGCGTCATTCTCTACAATTACTTGATTTATTTGATATTTTATCTGATATTTTTTGCGATTTTCTCCTATACTGTTGCTGCTATCATTATTATTATTGAGGTTATTTTATCGGCTCTCATCTTTTTTATCTTATTATTTGTCATCATCAACGATTTATGTCGAATGTTTCACTATATATATGCTTCTCGTACGTCCGACAGCGCAAAAGTCCAGGCCGCATTTTGAAAATTTCCTACATGCTCTATTTATTGCCGACTTACAAGCTATTCTGATTGGCTGTTAGTCTGACGTCATAGTTCTGAACTCCTCTGACTTGCTGTTGGATGATAGCAAATTGAAGACAGATGTTAGGGCTCTATGATAGGCTGTTTTACCTCATCTTGTCAATCTCGTCATTATGGCAGACCCCGGGGTCATGGATGATCTATACAAACAGATGAAACATACGAGAAACTGTGCATAACCTGTTAGTGTTGTGTTTAGTTGAAGCTTTTTTAAAGGACCGTCATATTTTCATTGTATGACTGTCATTCAAACAAAATAATTGTCATTTTATGTCGGATATATTAATGAAATTATTACTGGCAAGATCACGGCTTTCACAAATGGATCTAATCTCTCTCTCTCTTTTCTTTGTATTCCTAAAATGTGTTTTCTTCAGTATTCCGTAATAAAAATTAATAAGAATATTGATTTGCATTTTCTTCTATATCAGCAATATTTTACTATCTTAATATATATGTATGCCGTCTATGTATCATACATGCATATATGATTTAAGTACTATTACGATGCAAATACTTAGCTAACATTAACAAAAATCACATATAAACACACTCACACACACACACACACACACACACACACACACACACACACACACACACACACACACACACACACACATATATATATATATATATATATATATATATATATATATATATATATATATATATATATATATGCACGTTTTACAGTCAAAAAAAAAAAAGTATTTGTAAAGAGAACAATCAAAGCTATGAGGGATACGTTCATATTCTACAGAAAATGTTTGATAGATGGATGATGGCAGGCGAAGTAGAAACTTACGAACAATTGTGTGAGATTATGTTATTAGAGCAATTTCCTCGTAGAATTGCGAGACGTCTAACAACATTGAAAGGAAAAAGTATATAATGTGAACAAACAGTCGAAATGCCTGAGAATAATGTTCAAACTCAAAAAAAGAATAATGATTTTAGTATTTCATTATCCAGGAGCTAACCAATAACTTCCCAAAGTGGTAAGCCCTATATATATATATATATATATATATATATATATATATATATATATATATATTATATATATTATATTAATGTATATAACATATATATAGAGGTTACATATATATATATATATATATATATATATATTATATTACATAATATATATATATATATATATATATATATATATATATATATATATATATATATATATATATATATATATATATATATATATATATATTATATATATATATATATATATATATATATATATATAAAGATGGCTTACCACTTTGGGAAGTTATTGGTTAGCTCCTGGATAATGAAATACTAAAATCATTATTCTTTTTTTGAGTTTGAACATTATTCTCAGGTATTTCGACTGTTTTGTTCACATTATATACTTTTTCCTTTCAATATATATATATATATATATATATATATATATATATATATATATATATATATATATTATATATGTATGTATGTATTCTGTGTCTAGCCGTGGCTATCTGACGTGTGTTTGCCCCACAACTCAGTACACCATGCCTTCTCATGGTCCCGCAGTGTCAGAGGGTAATCTGACCCTTCCCCCGGGTCTGAGGCTTCCTCGGGCAGCTAGCACGAGCGCTTATTCCCAGAGGGAAAAGGGGGCCCTTAACCCAGGGTAATGTGCCCCCTTCCCAGGGTACCAGGACCTCAGCCCTAGGATATGGTGCTTCCCCGTCCCCAAGGATGGGCACACCCATGGCAGCCTGTGTCAAGGCCCAGGGTGAGGGGCACCTAAGCAGTAACTACACCAGCAGTGATGGCAGTGTAAACAGTGCACACAATAATCTGTCAATATATCAATTTTGAAGTTGAGGAGAAAAACATGGTGAAACATGGCTCCACCAGGAAATGGTTAGTTATTACATGAATATTCAAAATTTTATGGTTTATAGATGTGATGCAGGGCGTGGAGGAGTATGTATATATGTATGGGATACCCTGGTTTCTGCTATAACAGTTAACAAAATTGCCGTAGATGTCTGGGTTACCGTGCAAAGCAATATGCTTCCTTCCTTCATTACTGGCGCTGTCTATAGGCACCCAATACAACCTCGGAATCTTTTGAATACTTTAAGAAGGTTTTTAGAGAAATGGAAACCGGTTATTACCTTAGGTGACCAAAATGATTTGACAAAATCTAAATTAGATTTAATAACAACTAATAGATCAGACCTCTTTCCCGATTTCGATGCCATGCCATGAACTCATTCAAATGACGTTGGACACATAGAAAACAGAGCTACCACTAGTAATAAAAAAAAATCGTGATTTCAGAGACCATGATCATTCTGCGAGCTTATTTTGTCTAAAGAAATGCCTCTATTAGATATTTAATCGGCGGATAATGTAAACAATCCAGTAACTATTCTCATGGAAGTTGCTAAAAGCAGCATTGATGCAGTGGCTCCCTACAAAAGACAAATCGTCAGACATCCCCCTGTTCCATAGATAAATAACATCAAGAGATCCATTGCCAACAAAAATACTCGTAATGCCCACCAAGTTCTCAAAAGTAACAGGAATGAAGCCGCCCTTCAGGAAGAGTATACAGCGAAAAAGAAAAAGGTAAAATTGCTAGCTCAGTGAGCAAAAAGAAATTATTTCAACTCTGATAAATCATGGAAAAAAATTTAAACACTAGTACCTAACAACAAACAATACAAATGGTTGTAAAAATCCTAACAAAACACATATGCTAAACGACACGAAAATCAAAAACCTTTGCTGCAAGAGTTGCATAAGGTAATATTAGTAAATTTGATCACATCTCCCCACATATTCAAAAATTAAAATCGTCCAAAAAATCATCCAAAATGATTATGATACCGATACAGAGGCGCAAATGCAAGTAAGTGAACAGAAGTTATGGAAAATGCTACCAGATAATACGAGAGACATTTACAGCTTCCTTAATATCAAATCAAATTTAAAGGAACACCTCTTACATAATCGTTTGTAAATACAAATGTATTTATGTAAAGCATAGCCACTGTTATTGATAGAATAAAATGTTTTGACTT
>NW_020871428.1:100000-102500 GCF_003789085.1 Penaeus vannamei | reverse complement strand
TTAAAAGTCAAGATAGTCCCTTGTGCCCAACACTGCATTGCTGTGATGTTATGTTTTTCTTAATAACTGTTAATAATAAAATACCCATACTATATAACATGTAATGGTTGCTACATGTTTATCTTTCCATTAATGCTTTAAAAGAGGGAGAAAATTGATCACATTATCCGTCATAAGTAAAGTACCTCTCATCATGCTAACACCTTTCCAATTGCACCGAAGGAGGGCGAACGTTAAATCACGCATATAACTAGGAGTCTGTAAACACATAAATCAGGCAGTTATATATATACAAAAGAATGCCGACACAATTATGTCCTTTGACTCCTGGTTGTATTGTGTGAGTCGTGCTTTCGTCCGAGACAAGGTAATTGGATGGCTCGACTCCCTCTAAGATTTATTCCTACACTTAACATGATATGAGTGCTTAAACTTTCCTTCTAATTTTCTGGTTAATAATGCTATTTTCTCTTTCTCTCTCCCTCCTTCCCCCCCCCCACCCCCCACCTCTCTCTCTCTCTTCTCTCTCTCTCTCTCTCTCTCTCTCTCTCTCTCTCTCTCTCTCTCTCTCTCTCTCCTCATTTTCCTCCTTCGGCAAACTTTCTCTCTATTTACATCGCGCGCCCTTTCTCTCACCCACTCACTTAACGTTCTAAGGCAGATATCAATTCTAAGCTGTTTTAGAATGCAGGGAAGAGGGAGTGGCAGACAGAAATGGGGAAATACTTGGATTAGATAAATCCTCTCTAATACTAGGATTTAATGCAATGAATCTTGAAGTCTATCCCTTTAGCTTTTATGCGTGTTAGCTGTTCGTTCGCTCTTTCTTCGTCTCTCTTTCCATTTTTCTGTCTGTTTGTTTTTGTTTTTGTTTCTCCATCCACACCCTCTTTCTCTTGATCTGTCTGTCTCTCTTTCTCCCTCTCCCTGTCATTCCATCTCTCTCCCTCTCTCTCTCTCTCCCGCAAACTTCCTTTCTGTTTGTCTTTGTAGTGACCCATACCTTCACTTACATTGCAGGAGGAATCGTTAAAGAAAAGAATGTTTGATTTATGTATTAGTGATATCTAAAGAAAATGAAACCACTCATTATGATAAAGTTCACAAGACAGGTTATAACATAGGACCTGACACAGTACAAGACTAACTTGTTCAACGATGTCCTCTGTGCTGCATTACACGATGCTAGGATTCAACGACTTCGTGATCTACCAAAGCGATAGTTGATTGAGTGGGAGTCATTTGCATGCCACGGTCTCTGCTAAGTGTCGCCAGGGGCTATTTTGCTCGTTAGTGCATCGTGGTGCGTAGGCGATGCAATATACCGTGGAATCCTCGAGTGGCCTCCTTTCTGTCTATTTTTGTCATATTTGAATCACATTGAACTACGTTAATCCTCCGTTGTTCCCTAAATTAAACTTGTACAATCCTGATGAATTGCGGAAGTTGTAGGAGACACCAATCAATTTCGATAATGAAATTAGATCGGAGTTCGTTCGAAATGTTACTTCAAGGTTTCTTACAACAATTTTCTTGGAGTGAATGTGAGATCATCCCTAAAAGCTGTTCAGTAGAGCTCTGCAAGATACCTATTTATTGTGACCATCTGGCACGTTAATTAAACATCATATAGCCTGTGCATTTCGCATGCAGTTATTTGAAACCAATAAGTTCTGTTTTCGAATCAAGAAATGACAGTGACATAGTTATAATCACGAAATAGCATTCGGCTTCTCAGGGAAACTGAAAAATCGACGTACCTCTTTATGCCTACGATATTGCCCGACGTAAAATACACTTTACTAAGAACAACGGATCGTATCACGGTCTTTTATCTGCACGTTCCATAAACATAAATTTATGCAACATCTTATCAATATATTTCAGTCTTCCTCCTTTCATGCTCGAGGGAGAAGGAGGAAGAATATTTTTGGGTGAAGGGAAAAGAACAGAGAAGGGAAAGGAGAGGGAAGAGAAGCAATACATGGTTCTAGCTGGTAGAGAAGGGAAGAAGGTAAAGAAGATTGGGTGAAAAAAGAGGAAGGGAAGGGGGCGTGGGCGATACAGAGACGAGTCATGGTTCGTGCAGGAAGAGGAAGAATGCAAAAATATATATAAGATTAAACCACAGACAAATAGCCGAAAGAAAGAGATATAAAATGAGAAGGAGAGAGAACAAGTGTCAAGCTCCCCTTCCAGAAGAGGAGAGTCACGGAGTAGAATAATTATACGTATTTAGATAGATAAAAGGGAAAAAACAGAAAGGGAAAAAATAAATGGTGACGAGGGCCTAAGGCTCACGAAGGGAAACGGCAGATAAATTAAAGGGAGATTTCGAGACTCATTATACATTAAACTTCTGCTTAATGTTAATATCAGGAGCATGTCGGGCATCGGTTAACGAGTGAGTTATCGAATTCGCCGAGCTCGAGCCAGTTTAGTGCCATTAAACTGCAGTATTACGAAGGGTGTGCAATTTTCGGTAATTAAAGCACTGCTT
>NW_020871428.1:90000-92500 GCF_003789085.1 Penaeus vannamei | reverse complement strand
GATGATAATGATAATGATAATGATAAGGATGATGATGCTTATGAAAGATGAAACATCAGTAAAAATTATTTCAATATCAATGATAATATTAAAATCAATTTTAAAACTAATGCTACAAGTAGTAATGATAATAATGAAGTAACAACAATAATGAAAATAAAAATGATAATGACTATGATATTGTTGACAGTGATAGTGATAATGATAATATCAATATTAATATCAACATTAATAATGGCAATAACAGTAGTAATATGGTATTGATAATGATCTTAGTATGATGAGGAACAATTTTAATGAAAATGAATGAATATCACTTTCAGGATCAACGAAATACACCAATATGCAGGGAATATACAATTAAATAACATATATAAAAAACAAACTATATAAACAACAAAATTTCCTTTACTCGAAGATTTTTTCCAACAAAAAATAAATGTAAAGGAAATAACATTCAAGTATACAAAAGAACAACAAAATCTACATTCGAAAGGGAAGGACAAAGTGTATCATACATAAAACAAAAACATATTATACACGGCCGGCTGAATCTATTTCAAATTGCTTCTTGTTAGCAAAATTGTTGAATCTCTTTGATTTCATTTCTCGTTACAGGGTCGGCGAAATCTTTTCCATTAACCCTATTGCTCGTCTCTCTTTTTTCTAAATAAAATTGCTTGTTCAGAGAAAACAGAGTTTCCTGATTTGTATCGCGTTTGACCGTCATTTTTTATTTTAATCTTATTTCCATATTCAATTCTTTGTTTATTTAACTATTTTCACAAAATGGGTTCATTGCCATGACATCTGAATTAATTATGCAAAGTGATCTTTATAATACGTTTCTTCCCCATTTTTTTTTTCTTTTTATCAAATTTCCTTTTGCTTTTACTTCTTATGTGATATTTCTTGTTCCTTTGTGTAATTGTGTGTAATTATTTGTTACCGGTAATTGTGAAACACTATAAAACAATATCCCAATTATTACGATATATTTTTTTTTTTCTCTCATTTGCAGGAGAAAATTTAAACAGATAACATTTCCTAAAACTTTTCTTTATGCAGTCACGTGATTTTTATTTATCAGTTACTAATGATAGCATACTTTTTAGTTACTAATATTTCCCATGATGATCACTGACTTGCAATTACGACAATATTCAAGTCGTTGCAAAACTTGACCGATCTGAATCTTTACTTTGGCTTGGTTACGTCTATTGCCGCAATGACCTTCATTCACAGCTAACTTTATTGCGTCATATGCAAGACTTGAATGCATCATATTAAGATCCGTTTTACAATGCACAGGCAAGGTCTCAGCAATTCTGGTGCTTGATATGACGAAGTAACGAGCAGTTTGTATTACTCATTCCTTATCTTTCGCTCAGATATGTGAACATTAAGGAGATTATTCCCATTTCCTTGTTCATCCGAATACTGTGAAACCATGAGATAAAGAGGAACGAAAAATTTTGGTATTTCCTTGTTTTAGATTTCTGTGTATTTTCTATTAAAATACAGACTCGTTTTGTTATATGAGGATATATCTTAGAGAACTTAGATAAAGAAGTTCTTTCCCTTCTCATATTGTTATTATTTTCATTACTTCTGTTATTTTCAATATTGTTAATATTATTATCATTACTATTATTTCATCATTGCTATTATTATTATTATTATTATTATTATTTTCATCATCATCATCATCATCATCATCATCATATCATCATCATCATCATCATCATCATTATTATTACTATTACTATTACAATTGCTATTACTATGATTCCTATTATTGTTATCGTTATCGTGATCATTATTCCTATTTTTATACATATTTAACTTTCTTCTTGTTACCATTTTTATTATTATTATTATTATTATTATTATTATTATTATTATTATTATTATTATTATTATTATTACTACTACTACTACTACTATTATCATTATTATCATCATTATCATTATCATTGTTATTATCATTATTAATATCATTATTATTATTATTATCACTATTATTATTATTATCATCATTATCATTATTATCATTACTATTACTATTATTAATAATGTTATTACTATAATATATGCATAAAGCAGGTAGACATCAGATAAAAGAATTAGGTTTTTGAAAATTCAGGATGCTATACGCAATGTGCATAATGTACCACTTCCTGATGTGCTTACTGCAATCGTACGAGTTATATGTATTATACGAAATTTGACTTTATTTATTTATTTTATTTATTTATATATGAGGAAATTTTTATATTAAGATTTCTTTGTTCAGATTGATCTAGTGATATGCAGATTTTACTGGTTACTATTTACTTAACTATAATATGATTTATTATATATTATATATATATATATATATATATATATATATATATATAGATATATATACATACATACATAATACATTATATATATATATATATATATATATATATAATATATATATATATATATAATATATATATATATAATAATA
>NW_020871428.1:45000-52500 GCF_003789085.1 Penaeus vannamei | reverse complement strand
GAAATTTAACCAAGTATCCCTGATTTTTTTTTTTTTTGTTATATGTTTCAACGGTGAAATGGTGAAATTAGTCCATTAATACAGAACGAATCTCAAATAGGTGAACCTGTAAAAATATGAAAAGAATTCTTTGGATTCATTAAGACAAAAAATGAGAGGAAGGTGAATTGATTCTGAAAATGAGTGTGTGTGTGTGTGTGTGTGTGTGTGTGTGTGTGTGTGTGTGTGTGTGTGTGTGTGTGTGTGTGTGTGTGTGTGTCGCGCTGTAGGCACCTTATGTATTTTTTTCTTTATTTATTCAAACCACCATGGACTATAACTGTTTTTTTCCAGTCTGACAGATATCCAGCTTAATATATAAGTACAAATAACGTAGAAGTTTTGTGGTGATAGAGGTCAGCTCGTAAGACTAATATATTTATCAAAATTTGATTATGCATAATATTTATGCAATGAATATGTACTTTTAAAGCATTATATTTATACAATGATTATGTACTTTTAAAGCAAAATATTTATGCTTTGATTCTCAATATTTATTTTTTAATCCTTATTCATTAGATTCATTATTCATTGACATATTTATAAACGTTTTAGATATTGATTGATTATTTTACATCATATGCCGCAAATGACCTTAGCTGCTGACGTGGCATATGATTTTAAATAATCAATCAATCGATGTTCGCCGACCGTGGAGTTCGAACCAAGTCCTGGTTTAGCATAATAAGTTTTTTCGTATTTACTGCAAGGTTTGTCGGGTTCGTTTGCGGGAGGATTTCTGTCTCATTTTAGGTCATGCGTATTTTCCCCGAATGTCATGGCGGTTCTGCTGTGTCTAAAATATCTGGCGATCGTCTTGGAAATATTACTCAGCGGTAATACAAAGACTTTGGAAGCGAGCGAAGGGTCTGGTCATGGTCTCGTCATTGTGCTTTCTCTTTGAGGTTCAGAAGAAAGCTTCTGGTATACTGATATTTCATGAATATATTTATTATGGAAGCAGCTTTAGCCCTAAGGAATTCAGGAATGCAAATTCTTAGTAATCTGAAGAGGGAGAAATCAATTACAAACTCTGATTTGATTATATTATTTTGGTCAGATTAACTGTGGATGTAATCTTTATTTGTTGGCTTTCTGTATACATAGAAAGGAGCAGTGTTCATGGATGAGAACATCTTTCGTAATATTGATATAACACTGATAAGTCCCTTTGTGTGTGTTAATAAAACTTGCGGGTTGTCAATCGACAGCTTTGGATTATTCCCACTTACATAAAAGTTTTGAAATGCTCAGGAAGACTGTAAACGTTTATGCAATTTTCTGATGGGTAGAATAAAGGCAGAAAGGACATTGAAAAAGTGCATTCAGGTTTTTATATGTCAGAGATTCTAACATGGGTCTAATTAAGATATATTTACGTCCAAAATATTATTAAATAGCACCAGAAAGTCCTTTCATAGCATAAAACGCTCTCTGCCCTATTTAATTGCTATTATCCAGTGTCTGCAGTGGAGCAGGCGATTTTTCCTGTTATCTTACTTTCTTCTACCTGATTATCTCACCCTTGATTAGTACCTCTAAATTTTGTGTCGACTGATGTTTTGACAGAGCTGATTCTCCTGTTTCCCTCTTCAAAGATCATGAAAACTTTTTGAAATAGATTTTCCCATACTTGTTTTCATTTTCAAGATTTCTAGGAACCTCTCTCTCTCTCTTTCTCTGTTTTTTTCTTTCTCTCTCCCTCTCACTCTCTTCTCACTCTCTTCTCTCTCTCTCTCTCTCTCTCTCTCTCTCTCTCTCTCTCTCTCTCTCTCTCTCTCTCTCTCCTCTCTCTCTCTCTCTCTCTCTCACACAAACTTTCTCTCTCTTCTTCTCTTTCTTATCTCTTTCTCTCTCTTTCTCTCCTCTCTCTCTCTCTCTCTCTCTCTCTCTCTCTCTCTCTCTCATAAATATATATATATATATATATATATATATATATATATATATATATATATATATATAAGATGCATGCGATGAGTGACGTAGACTTCGTTCAGTACCTGCCAGCGGATTGGTGTGGATTCGGGGAAGGGAACCCCATGAGGACGATTACCCTAGAGCGACGTCGCGTTCTGGGAGACTGGCTCAAGAGTGGATGATGATCAGTCAGTGCCGTGTGTTGGTAGCAGAGCGTGATACAGGCCTGGGGAGGATAGCATGTTAGATGCTACGTTAGACTCTCGACTCTCGACTCTCTCTGTCTGTCTGTCTGTCTCTCTCTCTCTCTCTCTCTCTCTCTTTCTATTTATGTATTTTGTTCTCCCTTTCTTCCCTTTCCCATCAATCTTCTCATCCAAGCATTTTGTCTCTCATGTACCACTGAGAACTCACTTTTCCCAGCAGTCGGAGAAAGGGGAAAGGGGAGGGGGTACAGAGACAAACAAAAAGAGTAAGATTTTGAGAAATTGAGAAAGACACAAAGAGCCAAATTGAGAGAGAGAGAGAGAGAGAGAGAGAGAGAGAGAGAGAGAGAGAGAGAGAGAGAGAGAGAGAGAGAGAGAGAGAGAGAGAGAGAGAGAGAGAGAGAAGCAAAGAAGAACAACAAAAAGGAGGTATTTCATACCCTCTTACCTTTGAAGTATAATGCAAGGAACGTTCTTTTGACAACGTTCTTGGATGATAGATACTGCTCGGGTCAAGGCTTCGGTTCAAGACGTTTGTTTGTCTTCAAGGAGATCAAAGGGAATTCTTGCATGGCGAAGCGTGCGGGTTCATAATGGTGACAGGGATGTTTGGTTGACGTTTTTTTTTCTATTTATTTTTGATTGGTTTTGTTCGATACAAACGGTGGATATGCATTGGTGCTTCATTTGTGGTAATGATAAGATTATTATCTGTCAGAACCATCAACATCTTCATTGTTATCCTTATTATTTGTCGCAATCAATATAAAACTTTATTCTCGTTTCATTTTATAGCTATTATGATAAGTAACAGAAGCTATAATAATATCAGTAGCATAATGTTTTGGTTGCAGATATCAGCATTATCATGTATTTGTTTTCTAATTGCTGTTGGTTTTATGGTCATCACACACAAGAAAACCAAAATCCTCAATATCAGAATTTTACTGATCCTCTAATAAACCCTCCGTGATTACCGTCATCACAACCATACCAACCCTCACCAACGTAATACCATTATGTATACCATTATGTCGGAAACACTCGCTATGAAGGAAAAAAAATAAAAGACGCTTCCCCTGTATGCCTACCGAGGCCTGTTACAACACCGCAAAATTGATCGTTCGTATAAAATAAGGGTAACAGGAGGCGCGGCTTGACAGATGCCTCTCGTTATGGCTGATGTGAACGTGTGTTGATATTCGACTATCGCCCATAACGCCAGATCTCGTTAGGGTTGGATTGCGGTGAAGGGAACTTATTTGTAGTGTGTGCGCTTCTTTTAAGATATGCTCGCTTTCATTTTAAAAAAGGATATACGGTCACTATTGTGTTTATAAGTCGTGTCAAGTCTATAAAATATGGTATTGCCAACGTGAATCGTGGAATTACATGATTTGCTGTGGGATCCTATACAGTGTTACATACAATCGCTGTGTGTCTAAAATATAACCATACAGTACGTGTGTTGTTGTTTGTAATTTGTGTGGGTCGTGTGAATGTTATACATACCATACACTGTAATACAGTACCTGAGTAAGATAATAGATATACTAGCTATTTTTTGTCAGTATATTATATTGACCTTTATATTATAGTCCATACCCAAATACCGCTCGATATATTATATACTTATAGATATCCTCTCACATTCTTGGTGTAATGATTATTAGTCATTATTCTTGTTTATTATTTACTAAGTGTATAAAGCTAGCTATATTGGTCTTATATGTTCTTATATCTAGTATTTCACGTTGCATGCACTCAGATTATCTACATCATCCCAGCTAATGAAGATGTACAAATGTTTCATGAATTTCTAACGTATTAGTATTAGAATCTTGATTGTAGGTGATGATATATCGTCTACACATGATTTGTTACATCTTTCGCTATTTTTTATTTGTATAGTTATCATTTTTGTAGCTACTATGGTTTTTTTTTATTTTCTTGATGCTTGATAATATGTAAGGAATAATAATAGTGAAAAATGCGAGAATAATTGAAAAATATTAACATAACCAAAGAACAGTAGAACGCGCCAGAGAATAGAGCATAACACTGTGTTAATTAGTGTGATCTGTGTGATGGTGTGTGTGTTGTTATGGTGTACCGATGATGTGTTTGTGTGTGAATGCTCTATGCTTGTGTGTGGTGTGTGGTCGCGAATGTGAGTTGTCTCATCTTGTCTGTAGATAGCTGTTGTGATGTAAAAACAAGAGAAAATTAACAAACGCAAAAAAACACAAAAAAGAGAAAGGTATAGACATACAATAAATATAGATTGACATTCAAGAGATAAGCTATACGGGTTTACTAGCTATCACTCACCGCCCTATACACCTCACCCCACAGCCACTCGTACTTACACACTAATATCACCGACGAATGGAGAGAAGATGGTATAATAAGTGATGATAATAGCTACGTACTCTATTTTGTACTAGAATCGAATCTTTACTGCATATAATTGAATCAGTCTTTACTTCAATGGAGTTCTTAACTCTTACGTATATATCAGTCTCAATTACTTTATTTTCATTAAACATTACATATCATCGTTGCATCGTCGGTCTTATGTACCGTATGTATTAGTGTGTGTGTAGAGTTAATATGTGTGTTGATGTACTGTTGATAGTGTGTAGTATATATGTTATGTGTTGAGTGTGTGTTATGTGTGTGATTGTGTGTTCATGATATTATATTATAATCCTATCTCATTTAGTCTATAGTAATGAAAGGCTATACGCATCTATACTATAATCTCTACTACTTATATATATAATTCTACTTTCATACATTAACTTGTGAGAGAATACTCACCGATAAAACTAGAGATCACACAATAAACATACATCAACATAATTTCATTTCATTCATATCGTAGATTAACTATTCATGGACCACCGATTATTTCATCTATATAGTTTGTGCTTTGTTTAATTGTTAACACTTTCGCTCCCCCTAATCATATATTGTAGCGCGGTGTATTTACTACACATCTAATTATTACTAACCGTCAATAAACTATCGACATATGAGATATATGATAGCATTGTGATACTAATAAACAATATATTAGTGTATATAAATGTAAAAATATATATAATTATGTTAATAATAATTACATATATATATTAATATACATTACATTATTATATTATAAATATTTAAATATAAATTAATATAATTTATTTAATATATTTATTAATATATTATATATATATATATTAATATATTATAATATTTATATTATATAATATTAATTTAATTCAATTTATGATTGTCACATCTATGTTGTACTGTTTATACTATATGTGTATTAAACTATCTATCGTTCTAGTTGAGTGTGTCTGTGATTTCAGATACGTGATAAATTATCTATCGGTGCACCTGCCACACATACTAACGAAACCATCACACACAACACACCTAACACATAGAACCGACAAAGCCCTTCACCCACCCCCACACCCATATGCATCTATAATATTACTGTTTGGACATGAATAAAATTATATAGTGACTATTTCAAGTTAATTAACCTCGAAATGTGCAATTATGTTAATGTTTAGTTCACTTGGATATACAACTTGTTATGTGTGTGGATATATACGCAAAGCTGGGATATACACCGTTGTTTTGTTGCCATAAATTGATTTGTTTGATTTGATTATATTATAAAACAAAAAGTTTACTCATAATCAGTGTTAAAAGATACTCTATTTCGCAGTTATTGTATTTATTAGTAGATTATTATATGATCAGAAACAAAGAGATATATTGCTCAAATAAAATAATTGTGATTAATTCTTTTTTAATTTCAATGTTAATTACATTGATTTCTTAATAAAGAGTGTGTTACCTAAAAATGCTCTAATGATAATGATATATGATATGTATCTGATGTGAAAAATAGATTATGATACTAATCGACAACTATAAAAATAATATATAATAATAAATATAAAAGAAAAAATATAAGATAATGAAATAATATATAAGTAGTATATAATATATAGATATATTGTACATCGATATATCATTTCCGTAACTCATCTCTATGATAATTAGTAACAATTAGCTCATAATATAAAACACAGTATATTCATAATAAATATAATAGGTAATCAAGTAGTATGATAATGATGAATGATTATTAGGTATATAATATTATATTATTAATATAAAAATTATAATATGATTATTATATGATATTTTAATTTTGAATGATATAATATTAAATTTAATTATATTTATATATGAAATTATTTACTATATTAGTATAATATATATATATTAATATTAATATAATTATAATAATTAATTGTTAATTATGATAATTATAACTTGAGCAGCTAATAGATATATGATGTTGATAAATTAAAGCAATTATGTTGAAATAAGATATAGAATCGGTAGAATATATACATACCGTATAATTACTGAACCTGCAGTTAGTAAAGATAACTAGAGATTAATAACATATAAAGCCATAGCTATAAGGATTAATATATGATGATAATGACTTAATTATTGTAGATTTAATTATCATGAAAATATTAGTTACATAGTAACCTATTTCAATATGTATATATTTTACTGTTTCCGTTACTCTTTATCAGTGTGAATCATTCATGGCTGATGCTCCATCATAATCATTTACTTTATTTTTACTTTATTGATGATTCTCGTAATAAATACAGTTAACCACATAACATTCACCTACATAACTCATACTCCTTAACATACTCACTAAATCACATAGCTATATAGTAATGTATACTCAAGGCTATATATAATCAATATCCAATATACACATTTATCCTACTCTGTCTGCTCTTTTCGCTTTGTATCATTTTCGTATGTCAGTGCTTCTCTCGCTTATTCCTCTGTCTGCGTTGCATGAACTCGATTGCAGTTGGTATTATGTTACATGCACTAGCTAAGAGTTGATTTACAATGAGCACAGTGCGTAAATGTTCGTAGTGCTGCACGGAGCTCTCTCGCAAGCTACGAGGCTGATGGTTACTACTACTCTTACTTCGTGGAAATCTTAGGACGCACCAGAAAAATCTGTCTCTCAGGCGGTGGAGACTCTCCCTTCTCTTCCTCCTCCTCCTCTTTCATCTCTGCTTGGCATCGCGTGCCTGGCGAATCTTGGAGGAATCGTGTGTATCGAAGGTCGTACTGGCCAGGTGTAATCTCTGCGGTGACGGAGGAACTACAGGGATAATTTGAACTAGGGTACAATGCGGGTCTAGTTATAGATACCATCTATCAGTAGCTCTAGCTGACTCGTCTAGTGCACCTCGTAGTACTGTGCAGCAGC
>NW_020871428.1:35000-37500 GCF_003789085.1 Penaeus vannamei | reverse complement strand
GAATAATGTAAAGAAAAATGAATAAAATCATGAAACAAAAGGTTATGAATAAAAGACAGGAAAGGTGAAAATAGAAGAAGAGGAATAATGAAGAAATGGTGGAAGATGAATAAAAGAAGGAATGGAGAGAAATGAAGAAACTGGTGAATAAAAACCGAGGAATAAAGAAAGGAAAGTTAATAAAAGAACGAATGAAAGAAGAATTTGAAAAAAGAAAGTAAAGCTCAGTAAAAGAGAGATAGGGAGAAAAAAACTAGAGGGAAAGGAAAAGGTATAATAATAATAATAAAAAATACATATACATATATAGATAGATAGATAGATATAGATATAGATATAGATATATAGATATAGATATATATCAGACGAGGAGGAGGAAGGTGTAGCGAGAAATAGGGGTGGATAGAGGTGAAATAATCACAGAATGAGAGTGAGAGACAAAGAGAGAAGGAGAAGAGAGAGAGAGAGAGAGAGAGAGAGAGAGAGAGAGAGAGAGAGAGAGAGAGAGAGAGAGAGAGAGAGAGAGAGAGAGAGACAGAGAGAGATAACATTAATAAAAAGAAAAGAAAAAGAAAAAGTTTCATTACGCTTCACATGACTGCAAATATCACTATGAACATTTAACTTTCTCTCAAACAGATAAAAAAAAAAAAAAAAAACTCTCGCAAGTACGAATCTTTTTAAAAACATAAGTCCTTGTCTCGTCTCCTGCTTTTCTATTGATGTTTGTCCTTTTTCTGCTGTTGAAAGGCTTCCATATTTACCCTTTTACCAAGAGGGCACAAAATAAACCAGTTGAGATCTTGCTTTTTATCCGCCTTCTTGGAAAAAAGTCATTTTCGTCGGGATTTCATGTCAAGGCTGAGTCCAAGGAGAGAGGGAGAGAGATAGGGAGAGATGGAGAGAGAGAGAGAGAGAGAGAGAGAGAGAGAGAGAGAGAGAGAGAGAGAGAGAGAGAGAGAGAGAGAGAGAGAGAGAGAGAGAGAGAGAGAGAGAGAGAGAGAGAGAGAGAGAGAGAGAGAGAGAGAGAGAGAGAGAGAGAGAGAGAGAGAGAGAGAGAGAGAGAGAGAGAGAGAGAGAGAGAGAGAGAGAGAGAGAGAGAGAGAGAGAGAGAGAGAGAGAGAGAGAGAGAAGAGAGAGAGAGAGAGAGAGAGAGAGAGAGAGAGAGAGAGAGAGAGAGAGAGAGAGAGAGAGAGAGAGAGAGAGAGAGAGAGAGAGAGAGAGAGAGAGAGAGAGAGAGAGAGAGAGAGAGATGGAGAGAGAGAGAGAGACAGAGAGCAAGCGAGCGAGCGAGCGAGAGAGCGAAATGGAGAAGAGAGAGGAGAGGGAGAGAAAGAAAGAGAGAGAGAGAGAGAGAAAGAGATGAGGAGAGGAGAGGGGAGAGCGTACGTGACTCCGTCCTTTCCTCTTGTATCGGCATTGTGCACGTTGAAAAAAGCAAAACAAGAAATAGCCAACAAGAGTCGTCTGAAGATAAACAGCTGCGTGCAGAAGAGCACACATATATATCACCTCTGTTTACGTTCCTTGTGTTTGCGTCACAAAGTTACAAGTACGATCACACACACACACACACACACACACACACACACACACACACACACACACACACACACACACACACACACACACACACACACACACACACACACACACACACACACACACTCATACCTAAGATTCAATCCAAAGAAACACAGCAGATTCACATTCTCTTTCTCCAGCTCCACCACCCGACCTCGCTCCTACACCCTCGTTCATACCAAAGCCTCATTTCCTCTAAAACACCTCCGCCACAAACACGAAGACGCAGCCGCCCCTCAGGACAAGCAAACGAACCTCCTCCGCCTTGTTTAATCCCGACAGAATTTTTCAGCCTTAAAACCCCCGACCTCCAAGCGGAATAAGATGCACGGAGCGCGGACGTGGCGCCCTAAACCTTAATCTAGCCTAAGCCTACGCCTGCCTCGCCCTTGCTCCTCGTAAACAAATGGCGTGGACGTGTTCCTTTTCTGCTCCTGCGTGCCCCCCCCCCCTCCTCCCCGTGGCCACCTGATGCTGTTAAAACCTCCCGGCGCCCTGGATGTCCGCTTCGGGTGGGTGTCGACGTGGGGGCGTTTCATCTTAATTGCGTTTCGTTTCCTTATCTGTTTCGTAATTCATTTACGTGTTCATTGTGCGTTCGTGTCTCTCGCTCTCTCTTTTCTTTGTGTGTGTTTCTGTGTCTGTTTGTCTTCTGTCTCTCTTCTCTTTTCTTTGTGTGTGTGTCTGTGTCTGTTGTCTCTCTTCTCTCTCTCTCTCTCTCTCTCTCTCTCTCTCTCTCTCTCTCTCTCTCTCTCTCTCTCTCTCTCTCTCTCTCTCTCTCTCTTTCTCTCTCTCTCTCTCTTTCTCCTTTCCTCTTCTCTTTCTCTTTCTCTTTCTCTCTTCTCTATTTCTCTCTCTCTCTCTCTCTCTTCTCTCTCTCTCTCTCTCTCTCTCTTCTCTCTCTCTCTTCTCTCTC
>NW_020871428.1:0-2500 GCF_003789085.1 Penaeus vannamei | reverse complement strand
ATATCAGTTACTTGATTGATTTTTTTTTTTTTTTTTTTTTTTTTTTACCTTTTTATGATCAAATAACATCTCGGTCGGATAGTGGGGTAAAATTGTCATCTTTTTAAAACCAAATTACATAAGCAAGATAAACACAAGGGAGAGTCCCCTTCAGGCTAAAGATACCTGTCTTAAAGCAGAATGAAAAGGCAGTTAGCTGTCACATGGAATATGTTTTCAGGCTAAAAACTCTAGCGCTATATGAGAATGGACGGACTGATGACGATTTGCAAGCTGCAGGCTTGTAACTGTAATATGATTATAAATATGAGGTAATGAACATGGCCATAATAATGACATTACTTATTACAGTGGCAATGCTGGATGATCAAAATACCAGTGGGCAATTATCATAATACGATTGTTATTGGAAAATTTACAAAAATCTAGTCACATGATAATGCTTGGTCCAAAATAGTTTGTGAGATTGAGCCAGAATTATCCAAACCATTTATTTATTACTTATTTATCCCAGCCAAGTTTATTGAAAGCAAACTTGTAAATAAGCAGAGTAAATTTACCATAGCAATAGTACGCACAATAGTTGATCTACGCATAATATAGCAAAGAAATTTTACATATTTTCATAAGCTGGCTTCATTGGATATATCACTATCCTTGGCTTTCTATAAGTTCATTTGACATATATTCAAATACGATTGCCTAATGGATATCTGCAATAGGGTAGGGGAGATTAGTAAAACTAGTGACTGACGCCTTAGTGATTAAGCTGTTGTGGAACTATCAATGTGTAAACAAAATCAATAAACTAAAATAATGTAGGAAAGAACTTATAAACTAATTAACGGCGGTAGCAACTCATAAAACTGAGATCGAATTCGGATCAATCTATCCCAGGAAGAAGGGCTGCCAGACATAAGTAACTAGGAATGGAATGAAAATGGCTATCCTTCATGTATTTATAGAGAAAAATTATATTTTTTAAGCAATCAAAATAAACCTTGTTGTATATATATATATATATATATATATATATATATATATATATATATATATATATATATATATATATATATAATATATATATATATTGCATGGTAACGAGTACCTTTCCATCGTCATTTTTTTCCTGCAGAAAATGTTGAATGTGTTTTTTTTTCTGTTCTTTTTTAATGTTAATACTTGTGACTTGACGTTATAAGATTGAGAACACAATTATGTTATTATTAGATGACAGCTCAAGATAGGGTTTTAGATCTGAAGCATACTTTGTCTTGACAGATAGTGCATACTGAAGGAATAGTGTGTAGCGCATTGTGTCCAGGATAACTAGCAGGGAACTTTAGTTATACATGTTTCTTTCACAGTAATTATTGCTCACAACTTAACAAAGATAGCCTTGCTCTACTTTGTAATGTATGGATACAACAATGCTGAAAACAAAGAATTTTATACTGAATAAAACATATATAATGCTTGAGTTATATTTAATCATACAAAGTAATTATACACGGTATTTCTATCGTTCAAAAAATTGTAAAAAAAAAAAAAAATGATTTTAGAAGTATAAGCTGAGTGGGGCATAAATGTAAGTGCTTACTATACAACCAGACCCTTCCTCCTGATAATTTAGGGAACAATGCTGAACATTGTGGGATTTGGATATTTTTGGAGGGTCGTGTAGACAGAATTGGCTGTATCTAGCCATAAAATAGCTAGATACAAACAAAATCATCGTTAGATTGTCGTCATAAGAAGGCGTGTTCTTTCACGTTGGTAACAATTTTTAGTGAAGCCAAATGGATGATATGATAAAGATTTTATCTTCTGGAACGATTGCATAGAGTATTAAAATAGCGTTTCACACATATATTTCTTATTGGTATTGCAATTTTCTTTTCATTATTAATAGTATATTTCAGAAACAATGAAACTGCTGTTTGAAACAATATCTATTCCAATGTGCAAGTCATTTAACCTACATGCTTTCATTTTTCCTAATATATACTTTTATCTTCGGATAATCATTTCATTCAAGAGACTGTGTATCAAATTTTAAGCCTTATTTCTATTGGCAAACATCATGAACAACTTTTGAAAATGAACTTTTGTTAAATCTAGCTTTGAGAAGTAATATGTGGCTTTAAAGACTAAGAACATTTAAAAAAGGTTTCCATTAAACACTGAACAGGAATTCACATTGAATTGAATGCTTTTGCCTTTCTAAAGTATTAACATGTCTTATTCTGTTTAAATTACTAATTTGAAGTATCGACTGATGAACACGACATCACCTGCTTGTAAATGTAATCACAACAACGAATCACATTGGATAAAACAAAACAAGTTGTATAACATAATTTCAAATATTATTATTTACTTCGAAATATATGAGTATTCAAACTAACAGAACAACCAACAAACGACATATATATTATAAAATTTTAAGTAATCTTAATCTATTACATATTTGAAACACAGAGCAAACCAACATAAAACA
>NW_020871427.1:68646-71589 GCF_003789085.1 Penaeus vannamei | reverse complement strand
AGAAATACAGTGAGAAAAAGAAGGAAGAGAGAAGAGAAGAAGATTTACGAGAGGAAGGGGATACAAGGAAGATGGATCGAAAATGAAGGCGACTAAAGACAGCAGTAGCAATTATTGGTGAAGAGCAGACGAATAGTACCAGTTTATGGAAATGGTGAGTGGAGACGCAAGGGAATAGGATCAAGTTTACTATGTAAGGTTAATAAGGGAGGTGTATCTTCTAAACTTACAATATTGTTAGAAAAATATTAATTGGTGGTTTAGAAAATGTTTAATTCATTATATAATACAAAGAAGCAGCAAACATCTGCTTTGAAAATTTATATAGAATTTATAAATCAGAATCAAGTTGGATTTCTTTGAGCTGTATTTAGTCTACGTTACAAAAATAGAACATAAGGCAGCTATGAAATAAGAGGATCCAAAGAAACACACGCATTGTTCAATAAGTTGCTATGCTCTACACTGGCTATGAGTTCGTACTCTTATTGCTCTTGGTGGATCTAGGCTGCTCTGGCTCGGGGGAGAGAAGCAATATTTATCAGCTTATCTCTAATCATCCTAGATCTCTTTGTTACATACTCACACACACAGGGTCAGCGCCTGGATGTATTGTCCTAAACACAAGCTCTCTAGGCTTGGCGGATTTTGAGGCACACTCGAAGACATTTAGATATGGTGTCAACACGCGCATTTAGCTAGAGGTAGTCCGAGAACGACAACTTACTGCATCCAGAGGCAAGGCTACGGGGTCGCAGACTTGGTACTCCCTCACATTACCGGATTACGCATCGTGGGTGTTGTAAGGAATTCAGGCTCAGCTGAGAGGATACTATCGAGACAACTAGAGAGACGCAGCGCTACATGACGATATAGCACATACAGGAACGACTTACTCTATGTTGGTCAGTCGCATAGGGTACTGCACACCACATTACAGGGTCAGCTCTCGTGTGTTGTGTTCAACTCGTAGACTGGGAGCTCAGGATCGTACAACACTCAATCAGGACATGTATGTCAGACTTAAGAGGTCTGCAAGTGAATTGGCAGGGCATCTAGCAAGAACAGTACGACAGGTAAGTCCTGAATTGCAGACATCTAACTGGTCACTGCCGCATGCAGTTTTGAGATAAGGTGCAAAGTTCACAGCTCGTACAGGCATACACTAGTTATACAAGCTCTCAGTAATGCTGCATACGATTGAAAATATCGGAAGAATGCGACGCAATGATAAATAAGCCACGTTTTGTTTAATATTTCTTAAAGACAGAACTAGAACAGAATTCCCTGACATTTGGGTGGTCAGTGAAGTTGTCCGAAACCACATGACTGAGAACATGTCAAGATCACTAGCCTGAGTTTCCTCTGGAGTTTGAAGAGTAATTGAATCGGTTGGGAAACACTCTCACACTTCGCACAAAAGAGGAAAAACATTACGAATTCGAGCAATCGTATCTTAGATAATATATAATAATAAATGATGATCAACAGTAATATATAATAAACTAAAAATATAGTTATCATATACATATATTAGGTTATTATCATTATTACATTTACTATATATCATTATCAGATTACTAATCAATTCGAATACATTCACTCTCATCACTTCTATATTATCAATTCATTCATAACTCACTAACTACATACCATACATATCATTTATTATCATTATATCATTATCATTTTAATCCATTACTATCATTAATCATTATATTACTAATTATCATTTATTATCATTACTATCATTATAATTATTCAATCATTACTATTATCATATTATATTACTATCATTATGATTACTATATATATTATTATCATTACTATCATTATATTATATCAGTTCATTATTATCATTACTATCATTATAATTATTACCATTACTATCATTATCATTTATAATCATTATTAATACTATTATTAGCTTTATGAACTATTATTAAAGTCATAATTATCTTTTATTATCATTATTATTATCATTATTTCAAACTCAAACACACCAACAGGTAGACCGCATCCACCTATTCTCAGGTAATGCCTCTTTCACTTCATTTATCCTCCAGGTGAAGCTATTTTGGTACGATCCTTGCAAAGCCAAGAAGACGTAAGCTTCTATAATGATTCCGTCTCCTTATTAAAACGCAAAACAAAAGGAAAATAGTCGTAATACGAAAAAACATGTTTTTTCGTATGTGGCTGTTTCATTTTCATTTTTTGTTTTATATTTATTCTAGTTTTCTCTGCTCCATATTTCTTCTGGTTTTTCTCTGTTTCTTCTAGTTTCCTATGCTCCATATTCTCTTCTGGTTTTCTCTGCGTCCATATTCTTTCTAGCTTTCTCTTGAGGCTTTCGTAGTTGATTTCAAGAAACTAGAAAAGATGGATACTAATCACAAACTGTATTCACTACGATAAATGTAAAAAAAAAAAGTATGAATGAGAATGATTCTTTCTCTTTCTTTCTCTTTCTCTTTCTCTTCTCTTTTCTTTCTCTTTCTCTCTCTTCTCTCTCTCTCTCTCTCTCTCTCTCTCTCTCTCTCTCATTTTAAGAGGGCAAGAAATGTATTTGAAGGGTTTCGAGTATGTCTTCCTCATAAATACATACATTTGTGAGGAAGATAAAAATCAGAACTGGTCAAATACATGTCGTGTATTGTGAAGATATTCATTATCATTCGTGCTTTTTCTACATATCCATTATTCCCTAAGATTTATTTATAGTTTCTACATTCAAACTTTCACGCTTCAGTTCCGTGCTGTAGGACCCTCTATTTTTTTTTAAATCTTTTGTAATGAAATCTCATAAAATAGTCAACGAGATTTCAGTCTGGGTGTTATAAGCCTACAATTGACAAAGACTATTCTTTATAAGTTTTTTTTTATGACGAAATGTTCATAGCTTACTGTTTCTACGATGACCTTTGATTTTCCTACGAAAAG
>NW_020871427.1:58646-63646 GCF_003789085.1 Penaeus vannamei | reverse complement strand
TTTCTCTCCTCTCTCTCTCTTTTCTCTTTTTCTCTTTTCTCCTTTCTTTTCTCTTCTCTTTCTCTCTCTTCCCTTCTCTGCTCTTTAATTGCTTGCTTTCTTTTTTTTATCATTCTTTTTTTCTTCTATCTCTCTGTCTTTTTGTTGCATGTTTTTAATTTTTCGCCTTATTGTTTGCTTTCTTTTTTTATTCATTCATTTTCTTCTCTTTGTCTTCTAGCTGCATATTTTGTTTATTTTTTTCTCTTCTGTTTCTTCTTGATTACTTGCTTTATTTCTCATTCTTACTTTTGGCTTTATAGTTTAGTTTTGAGAAAGAAGATTAAAAAAAAAGAAATATGTAAACGCGCAAAAAATAAAATAAAAATAAAAATCCTTTGCTGATAAATAACAATTTAAAAGTATTTGCATATTCATGCAGATAGAAAGCAAAATGGTTGAAATTGCATCTATACACATGATTTTAGCTTAGGATCTATTTTCTATTACTTGCGTAAGTTATAAAAATCTAACAAATTAAATTAAATGAAATAAAATTAGAATTAAATAAATTAAACAAATAAAATGATTTAATTAAAGTTATTAAAATTACAAATTAATCGAAAATTAAGAATCAAAAATTATCTCGTTAGTTATCAAAATTTGTTCGTTTCATAAATTTGTTTTCGTAGAGGGTTGTTTATTTTTTTGTTGTTTATATTTGATTTCTTTTATTAGTTGCTTCGTTTATAATCAGAAGTGTTTATCTTAGCTGTTATGTTTAGAAGTTATTTAATTTTTAGTGTTCTGTTGTGTCGTTACTTCTACTCTGTTATATCGTTTTTGTGTGTTGTATGTATATTATCGGTGTTCGCTGTGTCGGATCGTAGATTCGTATAGATTATGTGTGTCACTTACATATTAGCTATCATCTGTGTGCTTCTTTGGTGCTCTGTGTCGCGCTCTCTTGTGCTATGTTTCTCTCGATCTCAAGTTGTTGTATATATATAGAGATAGATATTAATATATACCTTATTCAATTGTTCTTATCAATGTTATTTATGCGTATCGGGTGTAGTTCATTTAAAAAAGTTGTTTGAGTATTCAGCGCTCTATATACTCTCTCACTCTTATTTGTTCTTATTTTAGAAGCTGGTTTTTATCAGAATATCATTGCAGGTAGATATTTTCTTATAAGACTTACATTCATTTATTTAGTGTTTCGTTATTTCAGAAGCTGTTTTTATAAAAAAAGGGGTTTTTTATTATATGAATCTGCAATACATTTATCTTCGTTGTTCGTCATTTCAGAGCTGGTTTATTATAAATATAATATATATATTTAAAAATCTGCAATCTTTATCTTTGTTGTTTCGTTATTTAGAAGTCTGTTTTATCCAAAAAAAAAAAGTTTTTTTATTATAAGAACCTGCAATACTTATCTTTAGTTGTTCGTTATTTCAGAAGGCATCGTTATCAAAAAAAAAAAAAAAAAAAAAAAGAATCTGGTCGAAGCCTATTCTTTCTTTGCAGCTGGAGACATTCTGACATAGGAGTTTATGCACGCGGGAGAAGCCAAATCTTTGCAGTGTCTGTGGTCTATGAACAGCTGGCTCTTCTCATGAATATCAACATAGCACTGCACAACCGGGTTTTCTTATTGGTTATCTATGAGTGCCGTTCGGTTTCCTTGGGCGTGGTGTGGTCAGGCCGTAGGATTTTTGAGTGTAGATTTGTGGTGTGTGGAGGGGTCGGTTAGGTATGGGGAATTTGAAGAGGTGGTGTTGTTATTTTTTTTTTTTAGATGTGGTGGGATTATCTTTTCACCGCTTTTCTTTTCTCTTTGTTTCTTTTTTCTGCTGTCTCTGTTTTCCTGTTTTCTCTTCTTCTTTTTCTCTTCTTTTCTCTTTTTCTCTTCTTTTTCTCTTTTTCATCTTTCTTTCTTTTTTCTTCTTTCTTTCTTTCCTTTCCTTGTCTTTCTTTTTCTTTTCTTCTTTCTTCTTTCTTTCTCTTCTCTTCTTTTCTTTTTTCTTTCTTCTTTTTTATTTCTTCTTTCTGGTTTCCTCTCTCTTCCTTTTTTTTCGTTTTTTTTTTTTTGTTTATTGGTTATCGTAATCTGAGCTTCCTGTGGTGGGGTGTACTAATTTCAGTCTTTTTGGCGAGTTGTGACAACGTCTCCTAGTTAGCAGCGCGTGTCGACGAGTGAGAGAAAGTGTACTGTTCCAGCTAGATATAGTGTTGCGTGTGGTAGTTGGTATTTGCATGCTACTTCTGATTGCCGGCCTTTCTTTGTTCATGGCTAATTGGGTTGTGTGTTTAGCATGCGCAAATTGGTATCCTAGTCTTGACTGTGAAGCTCACTTTTCGGTTAGTGGTTGGTAAGTAATGTGCAAGATGGTAAGTCATGTGAGGATAGATACTGTTCAGGGGGAGAGGAAGAGAGGAAAACGATAGCTTACGAATACCAGATAATAAAAAAATTAGAAAAAGGGAAATATATTTTGGTTTAAAATGGTCTAAAGACGATTTTGACAAAGGTCTTCTGCATCTTCTTGCATCATCCTTATTTCCTTATAATTCTTGCATCATGGAAGATCAAATTCCATTGTTAGCAATGCCTATTGATATATAGGATATATTATGTTACTACATGGGCCAATGAAAGTTTAATCGTTTGGAACTTAATATGTTTCAGGAACAATCACGTCAACGAGAAGTGAATATACAATAGGTTTTTTTTCAAACACCTCAGGTTCTAAATTAAGTATCTAGACTTGAATAAGTGCTGTAGTATATTTGTTTACAAAAGACATATAAAACCCAGAGTCGTTGACGATTTCAGACACAGTGATAATAGATACCTAATATCACTACAGATTGGAAGTTTCTAGAGGCAACTCCATTCATATATCATGGTATCATAGTCTGTGACAGTTTACCGAAAGAAAATTAAATGTAATTAGTTTATATTCAGTGAGTGAAAAAATATAAATTGTTTAAAATTTGATTACGTATATTCATCTTCAAAAGATTAATATTTGATTTATTTTCTAACATCTTACATCGTTTTTTAATTAGTGTTACAAGCGGATACAATTCTGACACGGACATCTTTATTTAGCCAAAAGCTTGTTACTTACGGATTTGTGATGCTGTGCGCTTCTTTTGTCTTCTGTTAATGAGGGCATTGGGGTAACAGACAAAGACATGCAAGAAGCTTAAGGATCCAAATTGTCCGTGCAAAGTCCATGGGAAGACAAATACTGCACTGACACTGATACACCAAATAAGCATTGTGCATGTGCGGAAGTTGGCTTATGTGAGTTATTTTTAGACACGTTGGGAATAGTGAATAAGACGGAAGTTGAAATACAAAGCCTATTATTCACTGGTCCTTCGCATCCAATCAAGTCTTAGAATCAAGCTCAATGCAAATACATATATTTACATACATACATACATATATATATTATATATTTATATATTATATATATATATATATTATATATATATATATTAATCATATATATATGTGTGTGTGTGGTGTGTGTTGTGTGTGTGTGTGTGTGTGTGTGTGTGTGCTGTGTGGTGTGTGTGTGTGTGTGTGTTGTGTTTGTGTGTGTGTGTGTGTGTGTGTGTGTGTGTGGTGTGCGTGTGCGTGTGCGTGTGTGCGTGTGTGTGTGTGTGTGTGTGTGTCTGTGTGTGTGTGCGTGCGTGTGTGTGTCTGTGTGTGTGTGGTGTGTGTTATGGCATAATTATTCACTAATATCCAATAATATTGTTATTAGAAAACCCTTTTTACTTGTGGATTTTTGGCGTTATGATCCGTAAAACTGGTGTTATACAGATCATAACGCCAGATGCAATCTAAAATAAATACTAATTCAAAAACCATATTGGTTATAGATATTTGTAATGTAATAATTGATTATCAGATCCTTATGTAACCGTTATTTTTTTATTTTTTTATTTTTTTTTTTTTACTCTCTTTTGATTAACTGTTTTTTTTCTCTCTTTTTTTTTTATTGAATTGATTGAATGAAACCCTATAGAAAAAAAAAAAAAAAAAACAAAAATTGCAATAGTATCTGAATGAATTGATAAAACATTGTAAGTCATAATATCTGAATGAATTGATAAAACATTGTAATTGTCATAGTATCTGAATGAATTGATAAAACATTGTAAGTCATAATACTGGAATGATTGATAGAAATTGTGATGATAGAATAATTAGATAAATTCCAGTTTCGTTTTTTCTTGCTTTCTACTGTTTCTTCTCTCTTCTTGGCTTACTCTTTATTCTGCCTTTTTCTCAACTTTTGTATCTGTCTTTCTCTTTTTCCTTTTTCCCCTAATTCTTGTCCTCCTTTCTCTCTTTTTTATCTTCTCTTCCTCTTCTCATCTTCCTCCTCTCCTTCTCTTCCTCAATCTCACCTCTTCCTCCTTCTCCTTCTCGTCTATCTCTCTTCTCTCCTCTCTTGCTCCCTCTCCTTCTATTCCTTCCTCTCTCTCCACTCTCTACTCCTCTTTCTGTCTTCCTCCTCCTCTCCTCCTCTCTCCTCTCTTATCCCTTCCTCTTGCTCCCTCCTCTTCCTCTTCCTCCTCTTTCTCCTTTCTCCTGTTCCTTCCTCTCTTCTTCCTCCCCCTCATTCCTTTCTCCTTCTCCTGTTTCTCCTTCTCTCTCTTCTGCTCTTCCTCCCTCACCTCCCCTCCTCTTCTTCCGACTAACAATGATGATATATAATATTTTCTTCTCTTTCCTTTTTACTGACATTTATTATAATATGAATCCTTTTAATACTCATGATAATCTATCATTTATTCCGATCGTCAACATAATAATACATGAGCAGTTAATGACATAATGAGAAATTCAATATATTAGCTCCCTTTATCTATTAGAATTTCAGTATATTAGATATATTGATTATATATATTATATATAATCATATTATATTATTTATATTATGTTAGTTATAGTAGCTCCCCCACCCTCTTCTCCCTTTCTCTCTCCCTCT